>CABHPR010120241.1:1729-40725 GCA_902168415.1 Peromyscus melanophrys
TCTATCTATCTATCTATCTATCTATCTATCTATCTATCTATCTATCTATCTAAACAATTAATGAAAAAAGAGGCCATGGATTTGAAAGACAGCAAAGAGGGCATATAGAAGGATTTGGAGTGAGGAAAGGGAAGAAAAAGATAACTAATCATAATTTCATAAATAAATAATAAATAAAGCTAGGTGTGGTGGTGTGTGCTTGTGATCCCAGCTTTGGGAAGATCAAGACAGGTGTAGCCCTAGGGTTCACTGGCCTTGGCTTAGTTTAGCTTTGTTGGTGATCATGTTGGTGACATGACATGGTTTTGATCATGTCTCAAAAAACCAAGGTGAAGTGCTCTTGAGGAATGACATCTGAGGTTGTCTCTGGCCTTCACACACACACAGGCACACATAGACACATAGATATACACACATCCACATACATTCCTTACTGAACATGTTCTAGGAGGAAAGTCTAGGTTAGGGTTTCCTAATCCTATGCTAGGGCTAATTACAGCTATGGAGAAATGCATTGTGAGGGATTGAGTTTGTGGAATAGCATCCAGGTTAAACTTTAGCGTGTTTTTGGATGCTCTAGACCTGATTATTTTTAATAGTGCATAACATATATAAAGGCTGGCATCATACAATGAATATTTATTTAAATGGAAGAGGGATTCTTAGAAGTGAGGTCTGGATGTACTGTGGAGAGTATATGTACTCCTGTATGAATGAGTAATGTTGACATGAGCATGGCCATCTCAAGGATGCCGGCACCTCAGACCCATAGAAATGGCCACAGTATGTGTAGAAAGTATCAATCACAGCTTCCTCTCTGATGCTGAAGCCAGAGAATGCTCCCCCATTAGCTAGCCTATCCCCTCCTTCAGTGGTAATATTAAAGAGACTGTTTCCAGGTTGCTGGTACACCTTCATCAGAACTCACGATCCACCCAATCCCAGCTTTTCTGTATGTGTCTATTATTTCTTCCTTCCCCATTGCTAAAGTCAGGTCAGTCCCAAAGCCTTGAAGGTCATGACACTTTTCAGAACCCTTCTCCTTATTCTAAAATGCTTATTCTGAAATGACTAATTTTGGACTTGATATAGATACCACAACATCTTCTTCATGCTACTACTACCAGATGAAAAGCATAAGGGGAATCATAACAGTAAATTGTGGATTTTTGAACCATCATTTAACATTTTGTAGATAATGATAACTTTTGGTTTTTAATTTCTTTGTTTTAGAGCAGTGGTTCTCAACATTCCTAATGCTGTGACCCTTTAATACAGTTCCTCATGTTGTGGTGACCACCAACCACAAAATTATTTTTGTTGCTACTTTATAACTGTAATTTTGCTACTGTTATGAGTCTTAGTGTAAATATCTGTGATTTCTGGTGGTCTTAAGCAACCCTGTAAAGGGTTCATTTGACCCCAAAGGGAGCATGACTCACAGGCTGAGGACCAATGTTTCAGAGACCAGGCTGATTCTCACACTCACTATGTAACCTAGGCTAGCCTTGAATTCATTGAAACCCACTGCCTCAGTTTCCTGAGTACTAGAAGTACAGTTAATTTTTTTACTTCTGTGAATTATTCAGACACATGGAAAGGATGAAATGATATTTTGTTTGAACTTGAATAAACCTTTGTATTCACTTAATGTTTTTCCTCATCTAGAACATGTTTTCTTTTTCTTTTTTTTGATGTTTGACAAAATTATCAGAAAATACTATTTTATCTGATAAAAACATGATTTTTGAGATGGTTCCCAAGATTTTTAACATTTTGTGAAATGGTTCAAAATTAGATTGCAGTTAAATACGGCCTCTCAAAATTATATTCCATGATTACATAGATCAAGATTAGAAAATGAAACTCATGCATCCCAGAATCTCCATAGTGAAGCCACAGCAAATGTTTTATTTTAAAAATCTTTCATCATGTGAACATATTTATTTTAAAAGCAGGTGATCCTTAAAAAAAGGCTAATCTTGACCAATTAGAAATTCATATTATAACTTATCCCATAGAGTTTTTGGAACTCAGATATTGAGTGTGTTCCAGCATCTCTTTCTTCCATTCCAATTTGAAAAGAAAAATTTGTTTTATTTTATTAAGACAAGGTCTCACTATGTAGCCCTGGCTGGTTTGGAACTAGGCTGACCTTGAACTCACAAAGATCTGCCTGCCTCTGCTTCCCAAGTGGTTGGATAAAAAGGTATTTAGTACTACACCCTGTCCATTTTATTCTTTAGTTATGTGTTTTTGTGTTTGTCTATGTGTGAGTATATGCATGTCAGTGGAGGCCAGAAGAGGGCATTGGATCTCCTAGAACTAGAGTTACAGTCAGTTGTGAGTCTCAGGAACTGAACTCTGGTCCTCTGGAAGCAAACACTTAACTGCTGAGCTATATCGCTGGCCGCCTTCTCACCTTCTTAATAGATTTTATAAGGAAAATACTAAATTTATTCTTTCATTTATATATTTGATTCATGTTGGTAAATCTGAGTCCTGCCCAGACCTGTGGTAAGTTCCGAGAGAGGTCATTTGAGTTGGCTGTGGATGTACCCACACACTGTCTAGCTGACTCTCCACCTGCCCGAGTTATGGCCCTTGGAAGACAGCCCACGGAACTGAATTGTAGAATGGTTCTCCATCTTTAGTATGGTGACTGGGGTGACGCCCTTCAAGAGATTACTCGAAAGTTTATGTGAGATGGCACAGGTAGAACATTTGTGACAGCTGATGGTATATCATAAAGAATGTAAAAAAACAGCTAAAAAACAAATTGAAGGAATCTGATCTGTCTGGCTACCTAACCGGCCACTGTCCACACTCTGTGGTTGATGACTGAGTCTCCCTGGGGATAAGTGTCTAGCAGGAAGAAGGATGGCGCTAACATCTCTTGATTTTTCTTTTCTCTGTGGTGATTTGAATGAGAATGGCCCCCATAAGCTTATGCATCTGAGGATTAGGAGGCGTGGCCTCGTTGGAGGAGTTGTGTCACTGGGGGTGAGCTTTGTGGTTTCAAATGCCCATGCCAGTCCAGTTGGCTCTCTCTCTCTCTCTGCCTAGTGTTCATGGGTCAGATCTAGACCACATCTGCTGCCATGCTCCCCGCCATGGTGGTCATGGACTCACCTTCTGAAACTTTAAGCAGGCCCGCAGCTCAGTGGCTTTCTTTTGAGTTGCTTTGGTCATGGTGTTTTATCGCAGCAATAGAAAGACACCCTCTCGCCGAAATTTGTAAGGCAGCAGCTGCCAGAGAGGCTGTGGGTGGGAGGGCAAAGCACAGGCAGTATCGTGGAGCGTAGGTCAAATACAGTGTGTATGGTGGCAGCATTCACAAAACGGTTGCCGGAGAAGTCCCAGCAGCGTGAGAAATTTTAAAAGCCTGCTGCACTGAGTGGTTTTTGTTTTTTTTTTTTTCCAAATTCCAAGTGAGCATAGTTGATTTTTTTTTTTAAAGATGTCATGCTGGCTGATCGTTTTTGTATGGCACGACTCGCTTGGGTTGAGTCCACCATAAATAAGCTCCACACAAACAGCTCCTTGGCTGTTTATTGATTGGATGTAAATCACATCCAATCCCTATCGACTCGGGAGACATGCATGGGCTGTGAGGCCTGTTCACTCTGACAGGAGTTTTTAGAGTACCACGGGCATCTTCTTAGGGAGGGAGAGTTGAGAAGCTGAGAGAACATCACCCTGATTATCGTTAGTCCAGGAAAAATACGGAGAACCTGTGCAAAAGCATCAGATTCTCAATGTTTTCCCGTGTGCACGATCCTGGCACAGGGCACATATAAGCACATACAAGCGCATAAATCTTTTAGCATCCCATAGACCACAAGACTTTTTAAGCCACAGTTAGGACAGAAGGCAGCAAATAGCCTGCTCTAAGTGGGCTGAGCAATTGAGATTCTGCTTGTGTTGGTCTCTCCTCACACCTTCAAGGTGATTAAAGGAATCTGAAGTGCCCTGTGGCATGCTTTGAGATGAGATCGGCCTGTTACTGCCCGAGAAACTGCACACCTCTTTGAACGCCTGGGTGACAGACTCGAAGAACACAAACATCCCCAGTTAAGCAGCCTATGGCCTTCTGTGAAGCATCTTCCACCTTAGGGAGAGAAGAAGAAGAGGAAACACAGGCCGGGCAGATGAGGAGGGCAAGCTGAAATTCTGTTTTGAGCGAGGACCCATTTGATTAATGATGAGATTAATCTTTGGATTTGAGTGAAGGTTTTTTTCATTGTTTTATCGCTATAAAGATGGTTGTCCTGTGCTTTTTTAAAGAGTCATGGTGTGGTGTGGTGAATCTCAGTGGTGTTGACTTTGCCTGGAAGGGGGGCATCCAGGCCAAGGATGCTGTGGACCATCCTCCAATGCACAGGACAGCCCTGGGATGGTTTATATCGTCTGTTAAATTGATGGGGTTTGGAATCATCTAGGAGACAAACTCGAGGACTTGTCTAGGAAACCAGGGGTTTCCTAGGTTAGTTTTATTGAATGGAAGACCCCACCATAAATGTGAATGGGACCTTTCTAAGAGCTGGGGCCCAGAATGAGAAAAAGATCGGAAAGTGATGTGAGCCAGTTCCCACCACTCTCTGCTTCCTGATGGTGTACACAGTGTACCCAGCTGTCTCATGCTCCTGTCCCCATGTCTGCCCCACAATGACAGAGGGTTCTTTCAAATGGTAAGTCAAAACAAACCTTTTCGTCCTTGCTTTTCTCAGCTATTTGTCATAACAATGAGAAAAAGTAACTAATATAGTCCCTGACAACCAAGAATTATCTGGTGTAAAATCCTAGTAAAGCCAGACTGAGGAAGCCTATAGCAGCAGGTCTCAATATGTGGGTCGAGACCCCTATGGGGGTTGAATGACCCTTTCACAGGAGTCACATAGCAGATATCCTGCATATCAGATATTTACGTTATGATTCACAACAGTGGCAAAGTTACAGTTATGAAGTAGCCATGAAATAAGCTTATGGTTGGGTTGTGGTTGGGAGGAGGGCGGTCACCGTAACATGAGGAACTGTGTTGAAGGGTCACAGCATTGGGAAGATTGAGAACTGCTGGCCTGTAGGGTTTCAGGGAATGGAGCTGGGACAACTGGGTTTCATTTAATAATAGTGATGTCTAGCAAATTTCTGGGGTTGAGGGGATTGTACGTGTATATGTGTATATGAGCGTGTGTGAGTGTGGTGTATGCTGTGCGTGTGTGCCTGTGTACAGGTGGAGGCACATTATGCTACCACTCTCTACCTTATTCCCTTGATACAGGGTCTCTCACTAAACCTGAAGGTAGCTTTGTGCCTAATAAGCTTTGGTGACCCTTCTGTCTCTGTCCCCCTCCCCTGGTGCTGGGATATTCACGTGACCACTTTCAACTTCTTACATAGATGCTGGGATCAGAACTCAGGTCCTCATGCTAGCATAACAAGCCCACAAACCCTCACCTCCAGAAACTTGCTAAACATGATCACTGCTCCATCTCTCAAGCTTTTATTTAGCAAGTTTTGAGCTCTCTGTTTTTCCTTCAATCCTCCGTCTATAAAGCGTGGTGGTAATAATATTTTCCTTACAGGATTTTATTGCAGTTACGTCACCAATCCATAGAAAGTCCCAAGACCAGTGTCCAGAGTATTAGTTATTTCCATGCCAAACAACACGAGGCTTGTGTCTGAGAATAACTGAATCACTGGAAGTAATTCTTTCAGAGTGGATCTTGACTCAAAAACACCATGGAAAGAATCTATCAGTAGGACTAACTCAATGTGATCTGTGAGATATTGGGATCCGCATGACAATGGGTGAACTGGGTGACACCGTCATTACTCTCAGCTAGGTTCTTGCTGAAAACCTTGTGCTGGGCTGTAGGAAGGGAAGAAATGACCGTGTATGGTCCTGGCGTATCTCATGTGCTTAGAGGGTGCTGGGACTGGCTAGTGATTGCTTTTGCAAGAGTCCTTGAAGATCAAACATTTGGAATTCCCGAGGTAGAGCTGTGAGATGGGAGCCAACTGATCAATACATGAAAATGCACTTGGGATTACCTCTGGCTTGGAAGGGCTGTTGGTAGCTTCAAAGCTTAGAAGCACTTGACCTTTAAGACAACAAAGATAAAATCTGAAAGGCCAGAGTCTAATGAGGGACCTTGACAATGAAAGGTGGTGGTATTTGCAGTCAGACCAACAAATTATCATATGATTTATTCTCCAATTAATTGTAGAGTTACAGTGGCCAAGGGGGGGGGGCTCCCTTAAGTGCATGTGACAAATTATAGGTATTCAGCAGGAAAATGGGGCCTAAATGGGCTGAATTGACCTAAACTGAGTACGATGCCCAGAATTATATTTAATCGAATGGTTTTCAGATTCTCAGAGTCTGAAAATGTCTTCACTAAACTCTGTTAAATGGTCCTTGACCTTGAGACTCTTAGCTTATGCTGTGGGTAATTTCAGCAGCCCTGGGACCCACTCTGGCTTTTTTTATTCCTAGATTCTTTCTCTCGGAATGAAAGTTTTAATTAAAAAGACATGGAGCATTAGAGGCTGTGACACTCAGGCAGATGATTCCACAAGCCCTCAAGAGACGAACTTTGAAGTCTCAGCCTTAGGTCAGCCTGTGGTAAGTGCCTGTCTACTGCAAATATTTGTGCATGCAGCAGAGAATGTGTACATCATACCTGAGATGCCATATGCCTTCAGGACAGGGCCCTCACACTGGACATGGCCTTCAGATCATAAAGTATAGGTCATCTTAGTTCTGGACAGTCTCGCTAGGAAAGTGAAAGAGGTCATGGAGAAAAAAGTAAGTAAGTAATAATAACTCACCTTTCTGAATGCCTACCATATGCACAATCCAGTGCAAGGTACATTAAGTACTAGAATCAGTGGAGACGAGAAACAGCCAAGATCCAAAGAATTCAGGTTGGTCACCTGTTGAAAAATCATGTAGGTGGTCAGCTGGGAACCAATATCTGCACCAAGGTCTGTCTGTTTCTAAAGCTTTCTCGGCTTCATCTAATTGTCTCTTGAACAAAAAGCACATGCTACTGCCCAAAGACTACTTTGATACTGTTTGCAAGCATGGCAACTGTATTGGTCAGAGAACTGGCAGTTTAAATGAAGGTAATTTTGTGGCCGATATGTGCCATTCTTTATTAAAGCGACTTTAATACATCCAACTGAAAAATAAACATAAAAATCAGTAACTGTCTAGTGAATCTCTGAATGATAGGGAATGGGGGCTGAGGTGGCCATATTGAGGTCCGATGATGTATGCATTTGGGAATGTGTGCAGATGTCTTCCTGTTTCTGATATTTTAATACACGGGCATCCCGAAGCTTACAAAATATCATTACTGCCTTGTCAGTGGACATGACACAAAGCCCATCAGAGGGATGCACAAATTACTTTCTTCACAGAAGAAAGCCATGTGTGGATGCACATCCTATTGGGTTCAGCTGCCCCAACCCTCCAGGGTCTGCCTACTCTGCCCCGCTGCTACACTAGCACACCATGGATCTGTCTCATCTGGGGGACAGGAGCTGCTCTCAGCTGCTTTCCTGTTTCTGTTCTCATACTCTGCTATGGTCTCCATAGAGAGTGGTTCTGATTATGCCCCTCCTTGCTTAGCAATGACCCTTTATTTTTGGAATGAAATACAAGCCTCCTATTTTTTTTTTTCAAGATGCGGTTTCTCTGTGTAGCCCTGGCTGTCCTGAAACCCACTCGGTAGACCAGGCTGCCTCAGACTCAGAGATCTCCCTGCCTCTGCTTGCCGAGTGTAGGGATTAAAGGCATGCGCCACCACAGCCCTGCTACAAGCCTCGTACTTTAAATGCTCATTCTCCGCCATTTTCCAAGCTCTTCTCTCTTCCAGGCTCTTTACACAATACTTTGTGATCCCTGGAATGCTATCCCCATAATTCTTTGCTGGTAGAGAGGACAAGCATATGTCAACCCAAAATATGAGTATTGGACAAAGAAGTCAATGATAATTAATAAGCAGAAAATATAAGCAAAGTTCTCTATCTTTTTGTGTAAGGGTGGAATCCAAATTCTTCTGGAGATGACTTCTGAATAAATCCCTAAAATGTATATTCATAAATATAGCAACACTTAAAAGTGTTTTAAGAGTTAGAATTCTGTACAAAAATAAGATTCTAATTTAGACTGAAACATTTAAACTAACTTTGCAAACATATCTTTTATTTTAGTAAAAAATATTATTTTATGCTGGGCAGTGGTGGCACGTGCCTTTAATCCCAGCACTTGGGAGGCTGAGGCAGGCAAATCTCTGAGTTTGAGGCCAGCCTGGTCTAAAGAGTTAGTTCTAGGATAGCCAAGGCTACACAAAGAAACCCTGTCTCAAAAACTGCCCCCTCCCCCAATTATTTTATTTCACTTGTATGGGTGTTCTGTCTAAATGTATGTCTGTGCACTGTATGTGTACCTTGTGTTTTGGGGGGCCAGAAGGGGCATTGTATCCCCTAGAACTGGAGGGGACAGTTGTTAGCTACTATGTGAGTGCTAAGATTTGAATCCAGGTCTTCTAGAAGAGCAACCATTGTTGTTTAACTGCTGAATCTCTCCAGACCCTGAACATGTATTTTAAATTGGAATCAATAAGCCAATCTGTTATTGTAATAGGATAAAATTTTTTAATATTACAAGACCAATTGATATCAAATATACGTATCTTTCTTCATATGAGAATACATTTTTGTTCTAGTGTGCATTTTTATATTTAATTTAACATTTTTCTGCTGTTAAAATATGCTTATTAGCAATAAGAAAATGATGAACTCATCGCCTACAATCTACTTTGAGTTGTACGCGTATGTGTGTGTGAAATTAGGCTAAATCCTAGGAGCACTCAGTAGCAGTTCAGATCAAGAATTCACACTCCAAATGTCATCAGGTCATGTTTTGATCAGCGAGGTTGCATTCCACGGGCAGCTTTTGAGAGCAGTTAGCTATCTTTACCAGATCTTTTGTCTAATTGGTGTAACGATAATAGAAATGGTTGGAAATAGTTGCTTGTTAGCAACATAGACAGCAGGAATGAGCTCTCGGCGTTCTTGCTATTAAGGACACGCAGTTCGGCTGCAACACTTGAGGCAATCCTATTTTCAGTGGAGAGACTGAAGATCTTGCTGGCTGTTCACTTGGGTCGCTAACTGGATTCTGTATGGGTGGTAGAGTTGTGTTTGAGTCTTCCTGTTAACCCAGTGGAGATGATGTGGGTCGGTGACTGATAGCTACTGTTTTTGTATTGTTGTTTGTTTGCTTTACCAAAAAGGACCTGGTGGGTATTCTTAACTAGCCAGATGTATCTTCCCATGTACTTTTGCTCATAATTTAAGATGGTACAATGGGAAGATGTCTTCCGGCAATATTGCTGGAACTCAGTGGTAATTGCCATGATGGTTGGCTTAGTTAGGGTTTCTATTGCTGCAATGAAAACACCATGACCAAAACGCAAGTTGGGGAGGGAAGGGGTTATTTGGCTTACACTTCAGCATCACAGTTCATCATTGAAGGAAGTCGGGACAGGAACTGAAACAGGACAGGAACCTGGGGGCAGGAGCTGATGCAGAGGCCATGGAGGGGTGCTGCTTACTGGCTTGCTCCTCATGGCTTGCTCCGTCTGCTTTCTTATGGAACCCGGGACTACCAGCCCAGGGATGGCCCCACCCACCAACTATCAATCACTAATTAAGAAAATGCCTTACATCTGGATCTTGCAAAGGTATTTTCTAAATTAAGTTTCCCTTCTTTCAGATGATTTAGCTTGTGTCAAGTTGACATAATTAGCCAGCACAACAGTAATTTGTAACTGCAGATACAAGTGATGGGTTCACAGTCAGGATCTTTAACCATCCTTGCAGGGGACTCTACATTCCCTAACTATTTCATTAAATGTACTTACTTGGCCCTCTAAGTATATACACAATTTGTTCATTGAATTTTAGCAACTGCTGAATTTGATAGACTCCGGTTTTTCCTCTTGGATGCTTTTAGATTCACATTATTCTATATTTATTAAAATGTATTACATTTTAGTTCTCTCTCCCAAGTCTTCAGAACTCAGCCATTTTACTGGTAATCAGTATCAGATGAACATGAGCCACATGGCAGATCCTAAGCAAGACTGGCCCTGGAATAGCCTGTCTGCGAATCATACCACCAGGTTGCTGGTGTTTTGTTCTGTAGCAAAAAGTCTTGGAAGCCGGGGCTCCATTACATGACACCAGGCATCTGGCCAGCAGCAACATCTCCATTCAGAAAAAGTAGTTCATGTGGAGGACATGAGCGAGGGGAGGAAGAGAGGAGAAGATTACTTCTACTGGGGATTATTCTGTTTAGAAGTTTCTAGACAAAATTATTTAGCAGAGAATGGAAGAGAAGGCCAGTTAAAGGTAATTAATCTCCAAGTTTCACTATATGAATCCTCTGAAACAAAGTGTCCCCGTGGAATCATATTTTGATGGATTTGACTTCACTAAGTAATGGTAATTATGTAATAACTTGTCTCGCCACGTTTATTAATCAAATACCTGCCATGCTTGGTAATTTCAGCCAAAGCAGAGGAAATTGGGATGCCACTTAGGAATATTTTCCTTACAAGCATGTTCCCTTGACATCATTTCCTACTTTAAAGGAAATACAGATGTTCAGGCCTCACACCAAGCTATCCCACATATAAGCCCTTGTGGCATGCTGCCCGAATCGCCTTTTTAGCAAGTACTGTCGCCTTTTTAGAATGTACTGTCCTCAGCTCTAGGTGGGCCAGATCTCTCTGTTCTTTTGAACGTTACTTGGAGAAGTGCTCCCCTAAGATCTTTTGAAATATTTAAAAGAACTTCCAGACCTCCCTCCCTCTGAAGTGACTTCACGGCGGGACTTCAGGTGACTTCAGGCTGTGAACCTCTGAGCCCAGTGAATAATCTGCAAGCTCCATTCAGCTGTTCAGCCTTGGGCCCTGCTCCAGCAGGAGCGCCCAGAGCTCTGACTCAGTTGACCTTTTGCTATATCTCTTTTCCTCCCTGTTTATTTAAGTTACCCTCTTAGCCGGCTCCTGGAGTCAAAAGTGCTTTTGTTCTCCGCATGAATGGTTTGATTCACATCGTACCAATATCGCTTCAAAGACAGAGAAGCCTCTTACCTTTGGATAATCACTTCTTCCTCTTGCAAATGCCACGGCCTGGCAGAAGGACTTCAAAGGCTTTGTATTTTAACCATTTCAGCCCGCCCCCCTCCCCCCCCCCCCCCGTCTCTCTCGTCGAAAGAAATCAGAAGCCAGAACAAAGGCAATTTCCTGTATATATGGTTCTATCACAGGCTGTGATTTACAAATTAGATGTTTGGAAAGCCCAGATTCATCTGACTCCAAAGGAGTAGGATGGGGCCTAGGAAACTGTTGAATCAGCCAGGTCTGTGAATCAACATTTAAGAGAATGAGCCATGTACTCCCCCTGCCCCCGCACTGCCCCACCCCTCCCCCATCCACCTCCATCACTTGCCAACGGTTGCAAGATGAAGCGACAAATTCATGAGGTCCTTTCTGTGCCTCTTGCTGTGGGGATGATGGAGATAAAGTAGGAGGAAGGAGGCAAAGGCAATCAGCTACTGGCCATCTCTGGACCCTCCCTGTTTCTCTCTCCCAGTCTCTCCTCCTCCAGTCAGTTGCTATTGCAGCCTTACCATCTGAGCGTGGCAGGCAGCTTGATTTGTCTATTTTGTACACTCTATTCTTTTGGCTTGATTCTTTTGTTCTTTTTGTGCGTGCACCATATTCTTTCTTTTGTCTGGCGAACTGCAAGACCCCGTTCAAATCTCACCCCTTTTGTGAAGCCTCCCTAGCTCCCCAGGCCGAGTCAGTTATCATAATATACCTTCTCACTCAGTAGCCAATTAAGCTTTTGCATAAATAAGCATCCTGGTGCTGAGGAGTGGATGTGCGCTCTATTGCCTGTAATTTATTTAAGATTCATCCTCATAGATGATGTGATAGGAATGTGTATTATATAGAAATAAACTCAATGCCAAGGGACCATTAGATTAGTGTCCCAATCAGGGCAAGCTTAAGAAGTGCTTAGGTGGCATGTCAAAGACCTTCCAGTAAAAGTACTAGAATGATTACAGCCAAATTATTGAGAAATTAATATCTAACCTGAGATCAACGGATAGTAGAAATATTTTTCCATGGATGAAGTGAGAGGTATTTGAGATAAGCAAATTGTCTAGAGGCTGGGGTAACATGCCCTGCCCTTTTACAAGTGGGACGTGAGAATGTCTCTTGGCAGCATCCCAGCGCCCTCAGGAATGTGACCCGGGCCAAACCTTCCTTTAGCTGCGCATTCCCTCACTTAAGAGTAGGGCCCTAGATTAGATGGTGAGCTGAAATGTGCTCCTGGAACATAGTCCCATTTGCCACTGGGAAACTCTCATGGAAGGTCCTGTTCCTTGTGCACAGAGAACAGGAAACTGAGGCTTGGCTGAGCTTACAGAATTGGTTGTGTGACAGTGTGTGTGCCGGATGGATTGTATCCCTGCTGGTAATACTTGCTAGGCTGGATTTGGTCTGACGTTTGCTTTTCTGTTAACAGTCACACAGTGGTGAGGTTGTGTGATGGGCACCAATAACTTTCATTGACCGCCAGACTAAAGGTTCAGTAGAGTCTACCAAGAGTACCTCATACCTATGGATGTCTGAATCGTCTTGAGGCAGTCTTCTTGCTCTTGTTTGTATAACTGATGATACTTTTTCTTATAGTTTACTCAATAAAAGGCTGTTTGCCTTGCACTCATTGTAACTATAAAACAAACAAACAGAAATCAAATGCTCTTTAACTGTTTCACAGAATAATCTGCATGAGGGTTTTCACTTAAAGCAGAGTGGTAACAGCCAGTTTTTTTTTTAAATTTATATGCGCACTTGTACATATTAATGGGATAGTGTGTGATAATTTGATACATGCTTACAATGTGTAATAGTCAAGTCAGGGTTATTTGTATATCCATATCTTTTATAGCTCTGTGTTGGCAGCCTTCTAACTCTTCTCTTTTAGTTCTTGAAAGATATAACAGCAACAACAACAAAAACAGAGCAATAAACTGTAGTCACCTTACTGTGAACCAGAACACATTTTTCCCATTTAACTGTATTTTAGCACGTATAACCCACGCTCCCTGTCTCTTTTCTCTCGGCCATTCCTAGCCTCTACTGACCACTATCCTATTCACTACTTCAATAAAATCAACATTTTTAAGGTTCCACCTATGAGGAAGAACATGTAATATTCGTCTTTCTGTGTCTAGATTATTTCACTCAATTTTTTTTTATTTTACTTTGTGTGTATGGATGTTTTCCTGCATGTATGTCTGTGTACCACTTGTGGGCATAGTGCTTATGGAGGCCAAAGGAAGACATCTGGCCTGGAGTTACAGATGGGTGTGAGCTGCCATGTGGGTGCTGGGAATTGAACCTGGGGCCTCTGGAAGAGTGGTCAGTTTCCTAACCACTGAGCCCTCTCTCCAGCCCCTTATAAATGATCAGGGTTTGAATAATAACAGTTAATTCCTAGAGCCTGATAATTTGGACAAATTTTGAATCCAAATTATTAATACTAGTTATAGATGAAGCCAAAGCTTTTGATGAAATACACTTAAAACTGAAAACATAAATATGTGAACTATAATGCTGAAATACAGCTTTATGGAATGCCGTACCTCTCCTCCCCAAATAACTTCGTGGTGCATTTGATTTATCTTTTCATTTCACGCAGCCCGAACAAAGGAAGCTTTAAGAATAGCTCATGGAAATGCAAACAGTGCCGTTCATTTTTCAACACTGTCAAGAAAATCTAAAGAAATTATAAGCTTAAAGAGCTCTGCCATTAGCCGTCTGTCACGAGGGGTACTGGATGCAATAGCTAGTGGCTAGGCTGCGCTTCGTGGCTAGGCAGCGCAGACTGTTAAGCATCTCCAGGAACATTGCTCACTGAAATTGCTTGGAAGGATGATTGAATGTTACTTAAGGAGAACTTTACACACAATAAATAGTACATTTGCAGACTGCTGAGAAAATTGATGAAAAGGATAATGTTCTATTTTGGACTCCAAACAAAAGGCAATCAATTAGTAGAACCAGTTTGAATAACATGAGAGGGGCCGTGCCTAGGAACTCCCTCGCTGAAAGCTTGCAGCCCAGGCTGTAACAATGGCTCCTGTGCTTGGCAGGTCTGTGGCTCAGTGTCACCACAGCTCGAGGGGCGGTTAGAGCAGGGAATCAATTTCTGGACCACTATCTCCTCCCAGAGTTGGGTTTCATCTGAGCCCACTTTCTTGTTGTTACCTGGCTTCACTTTCCCACTGAATTTCAAACCATATGCAGGCCAGCATAAGGCTCCCACCCACCATCAGATATTTTAATGTATTTAATCTCTCCTAAGAGAGATCATTAATAGAAATACTAAAAGGTGTCACTGACTTTTGGAACTAGCTTTATTTCTATTGTGCGGAAATGTCAGTCAGGATTATGCTTTGCTGTGAGCTTTGATGGATGGTCTCATACATCAGCAGTTGGCTAACATCTTCAGTTATGGTTTGGATAGTAAATATTCTAGTCTCTGTAGGCCATATACTTTGTTGTGACAGTCCCCAAACAGCCATAGACAATATGTAATGTGTAGTGAATGAGTACGATCATGTTCCAATAAAAGTACATTGACAAAAATGGCAGCTGCCCCAACTGTATATTAAGGGATCAAAATCACCATGGAATTACTCACAAAAAAATGGTATTACCTCACAGGCACACGTTTGCAAGAATAAACCATGACCTCACAAGTGATTTTGTACTACACTCTGCATCAGAAAATTAATGGGGTTTTATATAGAGGAAATCAGAAGTCTTAGACAGAAGTCAGGTTATAAAACCAAAGCATTGCTTTGTTGAACCTGAGGGTTGTCAGTTAGCTCCCCTGAACTGACCTCAATTAAACACCCACTCACTGGAGTAACGGACACTCCTTATTCCTCTGCAGAAACGATGACCTGTGCATCACACCGCACGAAATGGTCAAGTTGTAAGCTATATTCTTGTCACTTGGGTCTGCCTTTAAAATCGTGATTCCAAGGTATTGCTCTGCCTACAGTAGCATCTCTTAGTGTGAGACTCAGATGACCAACATGTAGACAAGACAGGGGAAAACACTGTTTTAGTGTCTGGAAAAGTGTGGTCTGTGAGCCAGATGTAGGCGAATCACTAGACACTCCTTAGACATTTGGCTTCTAAGGTAGTTGGGCACACACAACTGTAGACACAAAGCTGCTTGGAAGGCTGAGGCCAGAGTCTCATTAGCCTGAAAGTTTGGGTCTAGATAGGGCAACACTGGGAGGCCTTACCTCTTAAGCAAGCAAGTAAGCAAGCAAGCAAATAGACAGACAGACATGCCAACCAAGCCTTGCCTCATCTCTAAATCAGACTCTCATGTAACAGGGTCTCCAGAAGAATCACGCGCACACTACAGTTGGGAAACAAGCACTAGTTTGGGTCCAAGGCTTTTGCTGTCACCCCTTAAACTGTAGGCATAGGGGATCTCAGTTTAGGTTGTTCTTCAATCTGTACTTGGTCGCCATTTCAATTACATAAGCATTACCTAACCGGTGAACTACCAGGGCATGAAGGGAACTGTTCCATGAAACGAACGTGGGGCATTTTAGAGGACAACGAGGGTGAACTGAGTAAGACTGCCTGCCAGATGGGGTGTGAGGGGAGACCGTAAGCCATGCGATTCCAGACTGAGTTTTGTAGTCATCTCACTTCATAAACAAGCTCACACTGGTAATCCTGGCACTTGGGAGGGTGAGGCAGGAGGATGGTGTGGATTCAAAGCCAGCCAGGGATGCAAAGTGAGTTTTATGCCAGTTCTGGGCTGTAGAAAGAGATTTTGCTGCTGGAAAAGAAAACAAAAACAAACAAACAAAAATAAAGAAGAGCAACCCCAAATCAACAAAGACAGCAGGCCATTCTGGCCCCCGGAGGTGAGTTGGGGCTCACCTGAGAAGGATTGCTTGGAACTCTACTTGGCACATCTATAGTCAGACAAAGGTTCCCTCTGTATGCTGGCACAGGCAAACAAAAGTCTTAACAGAAAACATGATAGGTTCCAAGGATGGACCTGTTATTACATTTCATTTTACTTTTTACATTTAGTGAGATTTTCATTCACTACAGTCCTGGGTCACACTGGATATGAAAGCTGTGGGTGCTGCTGTTCAGTTCCCCATTTTATCTCTTCACAGTATAGCTGATCTTAATCTATAGAAGTTATTCGAATTTTACTGACAAAATTCAGAAGTATTTGGGGGATTCACATAGAGTCTACTACTCACTAGACCAGTGGTTCTCAACCTTCCCAATGCTGCGACCCTTTAACACAGTTCCTCATGTTGTGGTGACTCCCAATCATAAAATTATTTTCATTGCTACTTCATATCTATAATTTTGCTGTTGTTATGAATTGTAATGTAAACATCTATGTTTGCTAATGGTCTTAGGCGACCACTGTGAAAGACCCACATATTGAAAACTGATGATGTAGACCAAGCAGGCCTCAGACTCACAGAGACCTGTCTGTTTCTGCTTCCCAAGGGCTGAGATTAAAGAGATGCACCTTGGGGGTTGTGACCCACAGGTTGAGAACCACAGCACTAGACCCACAAAAGGGATTGTTGGGAAGCAGTCCTGACACATTATTTACAATTTCAGAAAAGAAAAAGCAGCAAAAACTCAGGACACAGTCCCAGAACCGAGAATGCTTATTATGGAATAAATTAATTTTGTAGAAAGTAACTTAAAAAAATACCATTGCACGAAGTAACAGAACTCACCATAGTTATGCTGACTACCCTTTGGAGACCATTCTTCTGTATCTTGCCAGAGTGGAATACAGGCATAGGATCTCTGACATTTACTTCCCCCAGGCTTTTACCTGGTGGCCCTCTCCGGACAGTTAGCATATTCCTTGCACTGTGGTAACTCTAGCAGCATTTATCTTAATATGTTATAATTAGTATTTATCTGTCATCATTCCTGGATTTATGAACTGGGTCCTCCACCTTACATATCTTATACCTATGATGGTACTTACTCCAAAGTGGTGAGGCAATGGTTACTTGTGGAATGAATGAATGCATGCATGAATGAACAATTGTCTCACATACATTTATGTGAAAGGAAAAACAGAACTCATTACAAGAAGTATACTGTTCTACCCCTAGAGGATTCTGTCTGGATATTTATGCTGAATTGCCAATAAGGTGGTAACACATGTCAGTAATTAAGCCCTGTAGGGTTGGCCACAAATGGCTGCGTGTTTTGATTACTTCTCCATTGTGAGTCCATTTGTTGTAGTATACTTAATTAATATTGATTTTGAGAAAGAGAATTCCTGGATAATAAAGGGAGATTAACTGGTTTTGCTCTAGTGCATTTTTGTTGAATATTTGTTGTAGCATATCACAAAGCTTTGTTTTTTTTCCCCATCAATTTGACCAAAGGAAATTTTTTTAATCAATCCAAGAAATTAAAAAAAAATAACAGTTCTGTCTTGCTGAAGTAACAGAAAATAGTAGCTATAAAGAAAGAGAAGTATTCCTTACTTTAGAAAAGATTTCAAAGGAATCAGGAACAACTTCATCTAGTTCTCCTGTATTTGAAATTATGTAGTTATTATTTGTCTTTTCATTAAACGCCACTACATACCAGTAATGTGTGTCCATTATAATTAATCATAATGCCCTTATAACAGTATTCTTTCATAAATTTGAGTTTTAGAAACCATAATATGGGACTCCTTTCAGGAACAGGTTAACATACTCAGTACCAAGCCCCCATACTGCTTGCATTTAGCTTCCTGTGACTCCACAAGAATGAGATAGAGAACACTTATTCACATATCATCTTTTCAGATGATACTGTTAATCTGTCAGCTAACGTGCTGTCCTTCTCAAATGAGCATGGTCATTGTGTTCCTTTGTGAATGGAACGTGAGGGCTAGGATACTTTCCATGTGCTGTCTCTTTACCTTCCCTTAGTAGGTTCCCATTGTGACTCTTGTAGTATGGCTACTGAACGGTGGCACATCTAAGGCTGTGAAGCAAGAGCAAGTTGGCTGAGCATTGTGGGCATGGGCCCAAGCAAAGCCTTTTGGAACACCCTCTTCATCCTTCTAGCTAAAATCTCAGGCGCAGCCGCTTGGCCTGCTTTATGGAGAGCGGAGCTTTCTCACGAAGACACATGGTGCTGTTAAGAAACATCTTGGCATCTAAATACTCTTCCTTTGTTGTATTGACTCCATGTGATTTTCAATTTAATTATCTTTCGTTAGAGTAAGGAAATAATTCTGTCGAACAAGGAAGAGTCCAGGACTGGCAGATTCAATGCCAAATTCTACTGAACCTTTAAGAAGAGTAAACACCAAAGCTTCTCCAAGCATTGCATACAATACAAAGGGAAGGAGCAGTTCCAAATCTATTTAATGAGGACAGCATTACCTTGTCACCCAGACTGGGTAAGGACAACAGAAAAAGAAAACTGTCGGTCAACCTCCCAAATGAACCTAGATGCAGAAATTCTGAATACAATTTCTAGCAAACCAAATCCAAGTCTACATTAAGAAAATCATACACTATGGGGCAAGTTGGTTTTGGTGTAAGTGATGCAAGGTTGGTTCAACATACACAGATCACTAAATGTAATATACTACACAAATATAGGTAAGGAAAATGTAGGAGATCATTTCAATCAATGCAAAAAAGATTTTCAACAAAGCTCAACAGCCCTTGGTGATAGGGGCCCCAAAGAATCAAGAGCAGAGGAAATATACCTTAACCTGGGCTGTATATGACAAACCTATACCCAGTATTGTACTAAATGATGAAAGCCTGGAAGCATATTCTCTAAAATGCTGAATGACAGAGGTACCCACTGTTACTGCTCTGATTCAGTATAGCACTTGAAATCTTCTATGGGCATCAAGACAAGCAAAAGAAACAAAAGAAATTCAAATGGGAAAGGAAGAAATACAATTATCTCTACTTGTGGACATGATCTTATATGTAAGAGACCCTGAAGACTCCATCAGAAAATGTCTAGACACAATAAACAGTTTCAGCAGAGTAGCATAATACAAAATTAACATGCAAGGGGCATAATGCAAAATTAGCACACAAGGAACATAATACAAAATTAACTTACAGCGTTAGTAGCTTCTCTACATACCAATACTGAACTTGCTGAGAAAGGAAAATATCCATTCACAGTAGGCTAAAAAAGAAAGAAAGAAAGGAAGAAAGGAAGAAGGAGAGAAAGACCCATCCAGGAATCAACTAAGAAAACAAAAGCCTGTACAGTGAGAACTTCTAAGACAATGAAAGAGAGAAATTGGAGGAAGGAGTAGAGGAAGAAATGACCATGACCTCCCATGCCAATCATGGCAGAATTAATATTGTGAAAATGACTATATTACTGAAAGCAGTTTACAGATTTCACTCAGTCCATATCAATCACAATGATATTCTTCACAGACTTATTAAAAAAAATCTGGAAATCCCTAAAATCCATATGGACACACAAATAACCAAAGCATCACTCAACGGTAGAGGTACCATAAATACCTGATCTCAAACTATCTTACAGAGTCATAGTAACAACAAATGCCCCAGAATATGACTGGTACAAAAATAGACATATGAAACAACCGAAAAGAGAAAAAAAGGAAGCCACAGAGCTACAGTCAGGTTGTTTTTGGCAAAGGAGTAAAACACAAACGTTGGAGAAAAGACGGCTTCTTTAAAGTATGGGAAAACTACATTTTGTAAGAGAATGAAACTAGATCCATATCTCTCACAGTGCACAAAAGGCAATTCAAATTGGATTGGAGATCTTAATTAAGGACCAAAACTTTAAAGCTGCAGGAGGAAAACACAAAAACACTTCAAGATGGACTCAGCCGCAAAAGACTTTCTAGAAAAGACTCCAAGAGTACAGGGAAAAGTGAGGTTGCGTGAAATTAAAAAGCTTTCGCTTAGCAAAGGCAAAATTTACAAGAGCAAAGAGACAGCCACCAGAGTGGTAGAAAATATTAGCCATTTATACTTCAGATAGGGGATTAATATGTAGACTATGTAAAGAACTGGAAAAGCACTTTTCACACCTCTAAATCAACCAATCAATAAATGGGCTCATTGGCTGGGTAGTTTCAAAAGAAACAATGCAAATGGCCAGCACACACTCAACAGAGTGTTTAAAATCCTTAGCTGTCAGAGAAATGCATCTGCTTTGAGAGTCCAAGCCACCTCTGGCATATCCAGTGCCCACCCTCAAGAAAGCAAATGACAAACATGTTGGTGAAGATGTGGGGAAAGAGGACCCTTTAAACATTCCTGGTGGGAACACAAACATGTGCAGTCACTTTAAAAGCCAGTATGGAGGTCTCTAGAAATCTTAAAATAGAACCACTATATGACCCAGCTATGTTAATCTTGGGTATATATATGCCACTAACACTCTAAATCAACACACTGTAGAAATACTTATTAATCCATATTTATTGCTGCATTATTCACAATAGTCAGGAAGTGGAGCCAGTCTAGATACCCATCAACAGATGAATAGATAAAAGGGAAATCATGACATTCGCAGGAAAATGAATGGATCTGGAAATTATTGCATCAAGTGAAATAAGCCAGATGCAGAGATACAATGACCGCATTTTCTATCTTTGCAGATCCTAGGTTTACATGGATGTGTGAGTTTATGTGTGGGTCCATGAGAGGAGAGGAAGAGATCTTCAGGGAGTGGGGAAGAGAAGGCAATCGATTAGGAGGCACAGAGGAGGACAGAGGAAGAGAGGATGAATTGGAACAAAATAAAATGATATGTAGGTATAAAAATTCCATAACGAGGGGCTGAAAAGATGGCTCAGTCAATAAACTGGTCACCATGCAAGGTTGAAGATCCACCCCCGTCCCCACCGCCACAAGCTGGGATCCACCACCAAAAAAGCCAGGCATTGAGACACCAGTTTCTAACTCCAGTGCTGGCAGAAGCAGAAAAAGGCAGATCCCTGAAGCATGCTGACAAGCAATCAAGTAAACAGATGAGCTTCAGACTTAGTAAGAGGCTTTGTCTCAAAAGTAGGGAGTGACTAAGTGACATCTGATATCTGTGTCTGGCTTCCACATGCCTGAGCACACTTATGTGCACCTAAGTACACACACAGAAATGTACATGCAAATATACCACACACACACATTTAAAAAGTATCATAAGGAAATATTTTATTTATATATATCAATTAAAATAATTCTGAAGATGTAAGATCAAATTTACTGCTTTTTTTGAAGAGTTTAACAGATCCCATCTTCCACTCAGGACACCCATGTCTTTACCTGCACAACATGCAGGGCTGATGATGACATCCGCTCTGCTGCATGTGGTGATATATTGTATACCCCAATAAAGCTTACCTGGGGATCAGAGGACAGAGCCAGCCACAATTAGACATAGAAGTCAGGTAGTGGTGGCACACACCTTTAATCCTGTTACTCAGGAGGCAGAGATCCGTCTGGATCTCTGTGAGCTCAAGACCACACTGGACTACACGAGAGAAACAGAACCAGGCAGTGGTGACACATGCCTTTAATCCCAGGAAGTAATATGGCAGGACACAGAAAAGTATATAAGGCCTGAGGAAACAGGAACTCAGTCTTTGGACTGAGGATTTCCTAACCATAAGAACTTGTGGCTGGCTTGCTCTGCTTCTTTGATCTTTCAGCTTTCACCCCAATATTTGGCTCTGGGTTTTTTGTTATAAGACCTTTTAAGATTCCTGTTTACAGCTGCAGATGAAGTTTTCAATATGGAAATGACCCGATGTGTCCAGCAGCTGAGGTGTGGGAAGGTAGAGCCAAATTGGGAGCAGCAGGCATGTGGTATTAGCAAAGACAAAGGTGTAGCCCTATGAACTTGTCAATCATGCCACCAGAGAGGGGCTGATAGAAGTGTGACAAGAATTCTAGACCAAGTTTCATTAGAGTCTCAGCTGCCTAGAAAAGGTCTGTGTATTGAAATATTTCAGCCAGGCATGCACTAGCATGCATGTTATCTTAGCACTTGGTTGGCAGAGACAGCGGCGTCTTGAGTTCAGGGTCAGGGAGATGCTTCATCAATCCTGCCTCCTTGACTCAAAGAACAGAAGCAGTCACTGTGTTGAGCTTACTGTAGGCTTGCCTTTCTTAAAATGATAGTGTAGTTTTTGTTTTCTTTCTTTCTTTTTTTCAAAAATGAAAGAAGACAGGTGTCAATTTCTTTTCTTTTCTTTTTTTTATTAAGAGATTTTCTATTCATTTTACATACCAACCACAGATTACCCTGGCCTCCCTCCTCCTGCCCACCCCCCAGCATTCCCCCGCAACCCACCCCCTATCCCCACCTCCTCCAAGGCAAGGTCTCCCATGGGGAGTCAGCAGAGTCTGGTACATTCAGTTGAGGCAGGTCCAGGCCCCTCCTCCCTGCACCAAGGCTGCACAAAGTGTCCCACCATACGCACTAGGTTCCAAAAAGCCAGCTCATACGCTAGGGATGGGTTCCATTCCCACTGCCTGAGGACTCCCCAAACAGTTCAAGCTAAACAACTGTCTCACCTATCCAGAGGACCCAGTCCAGTACCATGGGGGCTCCTCAGCTATTGGTCCTCCTAGTTTTTGTTTTCATTTCCTGGTTTTGGTAATTAGAAGTCTACAGAACTCAAGACCCTACCGATGAGAAAAAGACGATGTCATTTTTTAATTCCTATTGAGTCATCTGATGTCTATTATGTGCTAAACATTGTGCTTAATACTCAGGATATAAGATAAAGAGGCAGAGAAGGTCCCTAGTGCCATGAAGCTCATTACTCTGGATTGAATGTTAAAGTCTAAGAAATAAGCAAATGTACCATTAAAAAAAAATTCTGGAACCATGGTTTGTAAAGGCCATGAGATCCAACAGAGGGGTCTGAGGTCTGTGCTGATAAGAGCAAGTCTCCCTGAGCATCCCAGGGAGAGATCAGAATCTTAGTGCCTACCTAGGGCACCTCCAAAATGCTGGCAAGGAGGCATCAGCTGCCCTGTCTGGATGCTATTCCTTTAGGAGATGTCTAGAAGATAGGTTCACCTTTCATGATGTTCCTCTCTGTCCTTTGCTCAAGGAGGCAAAGTTGAGTTTTCTAAGCCATTCAGTATCTTTTGAAGCCATTCACTATCTTCCCAATAATCGTTTCCAGTGGCCCAAGGGTAAAGTTCTGGGCTGTGTTATTACTACAGTGGTAACGGTGATCAGCTATCACCTTTACAACTTTATGGGCTGTAAAGTTGAATGGAAAATGTGCCACTTTGGTGAAACCGGAGAAATCCACAAATGGAATAGAGAAAAATCGCACTGTTACTATGGTAATGGCTTCACATTGGCAGCTGAAGAAAATCATTTAGCAAAGTTATAAAACCGTAGTAAATATTGGACAGCTTTATGGAAATGTAATAAACTGAAGCCATACATCACAATGCACTGAAACTCATTTTACATTTATGGCACACAGCAAAATTATAATGCAGACGAGGACTAAATGACCTATAAATGTTAAGCACATAGTTAAGCATGGAATATGTTAACCAGGGTCTTTGTGACTTTTCTGGGTAATATTTTCAAGTTAGAAGAGAGAAACACTGCCCGTTTCTAAGCCCATGTATATTGTTCCCTTTCAAAGTCAGATGTAGAGCAAAAATCATATCCATTTTCTTATAGCTAATCAGGTGGGGTGTAATGGGAAACTTGCAAGCCCTTGAGCTTGCCTAAGAAATTTATTAAGGTAAAAGCAGGTAGCCCTGTTATCTGGGTACCGTTCCTGCTCAGCGTGACCCAAAACGTAAATGTATTTTGTGTTGCTTGCCACACACTCCGCTTTGTGAGGAAACCATTGATTTCACCCAGGAAACACAGCTATTGCTTTGTATTTTATAGATACCACTCTAAGGAGCTGAGCTCGAGGGTGATCTGGGTAACATGACCTTGGGATGGAAAAGTCTTTCAGTTTGCAGGGAGCATTTCTCCTGCGGGGAAACAGATTCCTCCCCAGCTGGCTGGTTCAGCTCTCCTGAGGGGGTACTGGAAGGGATGCAGGCTTTCAAAGGCACAAAGAAGAGCCATTTCCAGCAAAGGAATGGAAGATGAATGTGTGTGTGTGTGTGTGTGTGTGTGTGTGTGTGTGTGTGTGTGTGTATTTGCCATGTAATTCAGGCATCTGCCGTATACAGATACGCTGTATTCATAGGATGGCCAAACAACTATGTTAATTAGTTAGCTATTATGTTCTCAAAATACAAAACAGTCAAGTCAACCAATCAGGAAAAGCAAAGCCACCAATCTAAGAACTCCATCGCCACAACCTCAGGACTCTTATTTTTCACACTCAACCCTAGGTTTGCAACAGGGATGAGCTGCATGGCAGGTTTCCTCGGTGCGTGTGCACTGGTTCTCAGTGACTCACAAAAGCCTTGCCCACCACCTCTGTGCACACTGCCTTATCCTTCCATCCCTCCAAGGAGATCACTCAGTGCAGACTCCAGCTTCCTTTAAAACAGGCCCAGGGCACTGTACTGCTTAAAAGGATTCATTGCACAGAAGAATTGAGCGTAGCCTTTCTTCAAGAGTATTCTTACACAAAGTTGCTGATATGGCAGCTGATAAGTACAGGCAAAAAAAAAAAAAAAACCTTTAATAAAATTAATTACTTGTAAAATGTTCTGAGTGTCTTCTATAAAATTTAAATATATACTTGGATATGTGAAGTGATGGTAAGTGAGGCTGTTACTGGGTAGATGACAACAGGAACATCTTTTAAATGCAAGGTGCTAAGAGCTTTGCATGGATCATTACACTTCATCTTTCCAAGGTTTAAGGTAGGTGTTAATATTAACTGTATTTTCCAGATGAGGAAGGAGATGAAAAGAATAACTTGCTGAAGATCATGCAATAATTCAGTGACCACGGCGAGACTCAGACCTCAGTGTATGGAATCTGTGTGATGTTGTACCCTTGTCCACCATGTTGAAATCCCCCTGTCTCAAGTATGGTCCTGGATAGCAGTCCCTTCAACAAAAACAAAGGCATATCATTAGCACCCACCGCAGAGTCAAAACATGGGGTATATTCGCATCACTAAGTCCCGGGAATGATACGTGCAGCGTGCCTGGGGCTGTCATTGGGGCGTGCAGGAGGGTTATTGCAAGGCAGCCGAGAGAGAAGAAAGAATATGATGCTGAGCCCAGGTCAGTGCTGATCTAGACATGAGAGAGAAGTGGGGGGCTGGAAAGTAAAATCCTGCTGTGGAGCTTGAGAGAAAGTGAAACTCCAGACCAGGGTGGTGGGGATGCTCAAAGGCTGATTCGGAAAGGAAACTGTAAAATCGGAACTCTAGCGAATGTATTGTATTGAGCCAGGATCAGTAACCCCAGGGAGAGAAAGTGAATAAAAGAAATAAAACATTCTCACAGCTTCCACCTTCTTCAGAAAACCATGGTTAATCACGTGGCATAGTTCCCCTTAGTCTTTTTTCCACTCTGGGGAGAAGATTTGTGCACACAGCTGCTTCAAGAGGTGTGTGCTATTACCATCCATCCCCACCCCCCCATATATACACATGTTTCATGCTTTTCCATCTTAAAACATTTATCGTGAACAAATTTGTTTCTTTTTGGCTTCGGGTGTCACAGTAATACTAAGCATATGTTTCCAACCTGTCCTCTTCCCTATTTCTGCAGGTGGGAAATTCATTGTTAGCATCGATTTTAGCAACCTTGGCATGCAGTCTTCCTTTCCTTATTGAGACGTTCACCTTTCCAAATGAAAAGAAGCACTTACCATTTTCCTTTAGCACATAGGACTTGCCAGCATCATTACACTTGTGCTTTGGGGTCATTATCAAGTCCAATAACAACGGATGGATGGGTTTATAAGGACTACGTGAGCAAGGCACTTCAGTGCCTTGATGGTTGATCTAGTAGTAGGTACTGAGTTCCCAGTGCATGGGGAGTGTACCAGTGTGGACACACTGACAAAGGAATAATTCCCTAAAGGGTGGGATAAACAGGAGCGCTGAGGTTCATCACACTACTCAGATCAGCACACAATTTAAAATTTACTGTTTTATTTAAATTGTAACATTTGTAGCTGAAACCCTGGTAACTGGATCTGTAGGAAGCCAAGCCAAGGAGGTCATAAGCGATGACCACTGTGTATAATGAAGAGCACATGTAAAATAAGTGCTCAGTGTGAAAACTATATATACAGAATTCTTCTTTGTAACTGTGGCTCATGCTGAGATACATCAGGTGAATACTGTCCCTGCCCCCACCTTTTGATGATCATCTTCTTTTCCTTTCATTTGGGTTGCATATGTAGGCATTCATGGGTTTGAGTTATATCTCCCTTTGAAGTCTGGCTTATGTTACCCAAGATTTTGTTTGTAGGAGTCTCCCGTGTTGCTGTTTAAAGCTTTTAGTGGGTCCAAATATTATTACATCCATAATATTATTACATCCATAATATTATTATATCCATGATATTATTACATCCATGATATTATTACATCCATGATATTATTACATCCATATTATTACATCCATGATATTATTACACAGTAATAATTCATTTCAATGATTTCACACACAGTAGAATGTTCTTTTCTGTCATAGTTGAGATAAATATGTTCTCTTAGTTTCCTGAAATCCCCTCTAATTTTAGTTACATTTTGACAACAGGACACAGATACAAGCTTAGTATTACTCATTGAGCTTTTCTTTTATGATTTTGTTCATTCTTTGGAAATTTGGAAGGTTCTCCTCCTCCAGGGTGCTGTCTTTGGTTTGAATGTACTGTCTAACCTTATTCTGCCTCACCATTGGCCAAACAGCTTTATTTATCAACTAATAAGAGCAACACATTCACAGCCTACAGAAAGATATCCCACAGCAGGTCACTGAAAGCAATAGGAAAATAGTGCCATAGCATAGTACTCAACACTTACTAAGCAAACGATAAATACTTGCTGCTGATGTTATTCATTCCAGACACAGGATCACTCAGCACTCTGTCCCAGCTGCCCACATCTAGGTGTGAGAGCTCATGCCTAATGGCTCTCACTGAGTAACTACAAAGAATAGAAACGTGAAGTATAATGATAACTTCAGTAGTGGCGAAATCGTTTGGTCTTCTGGAAATAAAAGATGTGAGCAAACAAGTGGCATGGGACCAAACCATGCAGAGATGACCTCAGATATCACTATGTGGACTTTTGTCTTTTTCTTCTGAGCAAAAGGATGGGAATGCTCAAAGAAAACAGTCAGCTTAGGGCCCTGAAAGCTGACTAGGGGCTTTCAATATCCCCAAATCCATTCCTTCTGCTCCCCCCAAAGCACTACGTAAAACAGACTTTAATTTTATATTAGGGAGATTCAAAGCTAGAAATACTGTATCTCCAATTAAATGAGTCTAGCCTTCATTGAGAAAGTCCTATATAAGGACGTCATTGTTCCTAAGACACTTCCCGTGGTTTCCTGAGGGCGAACTCGCTGTTTGCCCAGGACTGTCTAGCTTCCCTTCTTTGGTAACACGACATAGTTGGTAGCTTGGCATTTGAATCTCTGGAATTAGGACTACATTTCCCAGGCTCCCTTTTAGCCAGGTATAACCACGTGACTGGCCAGTTAGCTGAAGTACCTTGTGCAATTCCTAAAATATATTCATAAAGGAAAGTGGCATAGTTTCTTCTCTACTCCCTCTTTTTTTTTTTTTTAATCTGGAGCCTAAGCAGCCATTTTGGACAGTGAAATGGAGGCCACGTGCTACATATGTAAACTTCCTTACCATGGCTTGTCCTCCTACATCATTTTGTTTGTTTTTCGAGACAGGATCTCTGTGTAGCTCTGGCTGTCCTAGGACTCGCTCTGTAGACCAGGCTGGCCTTGAACTCACAGAGATCTGCCTGGCTCTGCCTCTCAAGTGCTGGGATTAAAGGCGTGCACAACCACCGCCCTGAAAGCCTGTCATTTCTGTAATTCGCAGCTGAACTTAAAAAAAAAAAATCTTTCTGTTAGGGAAAAATTATTCGATGTCTTCTGCATCTTCAGAGCTCAACTCTGAAAAGCACCATTGAAGCCTTCTCACTCAGATCACTTTCTGCTGGTTTTCAGTGTTTGGTTTTGGTTTCCTCAACAGAACTCGGTTTCATTTCTTCTCTAGAGGTGGCTGAAAGTGCTTTGTGGCAAAGAGTAGCCTTGCAATGGGGTGGGGGTAAGGAGCGCCACACAAACTGCATCATGGAGCAGACGTCATGCAGGAGATATTTATTGGGGAGATGTGGGGGCAATGTAAAATGTCTGCCTCTGAGTGGGGATGGAGACAGTGATGGACCAGGCTGTGATGGCAGGCTTTATGGGGGTTGGAGCATGCGCATGGAGAAATACAGCACAGGTGGAGATGGAGGAAATGTGTTCCATTGGCCCTTAGTGATGACAGGAGGTTGGCCCTGAGTCATTGAAGATGGGAGGAACCTGGCTCCAGAATGTGGGCAGATGACTTTTAGAGGTTCTCAGTATACCTAACAGTGGCATGTTTCAGTTATGATTCAAGTGAGCCTGATAGTTAAGAAAATAAGTTCAAGGGTTGGAGAGATGGCTCAGAGGCTAAGAGTACTGGCTGCTCTTCCAGAGGACTCGGGTTCAATTCCTAGCACCTACATAGCAGCTCACATCTGTCTGTAACTCCAGTTTCAGGGCTTCTGACACTCTCATACAGACAGATGTTCAGGCAAAACACCAGTCATCATATAAAGAAAATAAGTTGATAGGCAGAAGTTTTTTTCAGCCACAAAGTGATGACATTTACAAAGGATGGATGCAACCGGAGACAATCAGATTAAGCAAACCAAGATTATCTCAGAAAGACAAATATATGTTTTATTTCTTTAGTGGTACCTAAACTTTGTATAGATACATGAAATCATGTGTGCATATAAGCATGAAGATAGAATCAAAACTGTCTAGAACAAATGAGGGGATAGGGAGTTCGGAGGGGAATATGTTCACCAGATAATATACATATTATGAAAGTGTCCTTGTATAACACAGTACCATGTAAAATGTATATGCACAATGAAAATTTTAAAAAACGAAGAAGGGGGGCAGAAAAGAGTCTATGCTCTCCAGTGTCTCATTTATTTGTTTCTAGCTTGTGTGCATTCAAAGTCAGTAAATAAAGTCCTGGCTAGTGGTTGGCTTCTTGTTGTGTGCACAGAGCCAGAACGTAATGATATTATTAGAGGTCAAAAGAGAAGGCTTCAAGAATTAGACTTGAAAGAATGGACAGCTTGCTTATTAGGCCTTCATGTTGGACTCAAAATAATATTTTAGAAGTGCGTGCAGATAAATATACTATTTGCAGCAACAGACAATTGTGTTTTCGTTTCAGTAGGAACTGCAACTCAGAAGTGGGTTAAGGACATAAATACTGAATAGTAAAAGGCCTGGAGCTGGGGATTCAAGTGTTCATTCATCTCTTCTCTGCAGGGGAGAGGAAAACCAGGTCTATGTAGGTGGATCGTCGAGTTGCAGGATTGGAAATTCTGTTTTGCTTGCTTATTTACTACTCTTCTGGACAGGGTTATTTATTTCATGTAGAGACTCCTGGACAGGATTTTATTGTTAAAGCATCAGGGTGAATATCGTTTCTATCCATAGATAACAGAACAAATAACGACGCTTCATAATGGTGTGATATTATAGTGTCAATTTTGGCACCAGAAATGCCTGGCTCGCAGCCCACATCTACAGCTCACAAGCCACTTGACCTTGGACAATCGGCTTCATACCTCACATGAGTCTCTCTTTCCTTATTTATAAATGGAAATATTGGTTATCTTCTTCCCAGGGTCATGCTGATAATTTGTCTTCACTTCAGCCTCTCTTGTTCTTTCCTCTCTCTCTCTCTCTACTAGTTTTTTTCATTTCTCTTTTCTTCCTTCCCTTCTCTACTTCCTTTTTGGTGCTGAGGATTGATCCAGTGCCAACGGCTAGGCAGGTGTCCTCCTGCTGAGGCAGACGTTCTCAGCCTTCCTAATGCTTTGACTCTTGAATACAGTTCCTTATGTGGTGGTGACCCCCAACCATACAATTATTTTTATTGCTACTTCCTAACTATAATTTTTCTACTGTTCTGAATAGTCATGTAAACATCTGATATTCAGGATATTTGATATGCGACCCTGTAACAGGGTCATTTGATCTCCAAAGGGGCCACGACCCATAGGTTAAGCACCACTGCACTGAGGTATTTCCAGCTGTGGGTAACCTTTAAAACAACTGCCTTTCTAGAGCCTACTGATCATATTATGCCTGAGTGTAGTGAAGAGCCGCCAATTAGCTGTTGAGCAGAAAGCATGTGTACACATCATTATACTTTTTATTTACTTTCCCTTATCATCCAGTTCCCATAAACCAGCTGCAGTGGGCTGTTACTGAATGGTCATGTTGGCAAGGAATGAGTAAAGGTTAGGTGGAGGGATCAGGAGAGGCAGGATGGTGTGTGTGTGTGTGTGTGTGTGTGTGTGTGTGTGTGTATGTGTATGTGTGTTTGAAAGCCCCAAGTCAATTAAAGATTTCTGACTTGCTTTGGTATTTTGTTTACATGAGGAAGTATAAAGAAGGCTGTGTTTAGTTATGACTTGTTGAAGCCATTGGCCTGCTTCAGGTGTCAGATGGCATGTAGTTTTGACATTGGCTTTCACCCACTGAGACGCACAAACCCTCATAGGTGCAGTGTATCAGAATTTAGATTTTCACTCCTGATTCCAGGACAAAAGCTGCAAGAACTAAATAGGGCCAAGAGATAAGACATGAAGATGACCATCATGGAAATAAAAGGCAGACAGCTCCAACACTCCCAAGTTGATTGGCTGATCCTCTGCTCCCTCCCCCTCACAGAAGAATGCTTGCAAATTGCTTCAGCAGGCTTTTTCACACAGCCCTCTCTCAAGATGATTTCCTTGATTACACATCTGCCAAGTTCAGCCTCTTCAAAACACCAGGTATTCACAGTATCTCAAGCACACTAATTTCATTTCAGTGCCAACTGATGGGAATGTGTAATGTTGCTATAGCTCCATACAATTATTGACACTGACTATATGTCTAACCCTTTGCTCTCATGTCTTCTAGTCTACGCTGGTTTTAGCTAGACGAAATGAGATAGCGAAGAAAAGTGAAATTTCATTTTATTTCAAGGCAAAGTTCTATGCACACATCAGGATAACTGTTGGTTTACTTGGTTATCTAAATCAACCCACAACTTGGGCAAGAGGCAGTGAGTGGGTAAATGTTTTTAAAATTAAATATGTTTTTTTTTCCTCTTTAAGCTTTTTCTTGACAGGCAAGTCTACTTGAGAACATATGCATTTCTTTTTAAAGTTTTTGATATCTGGGTTCTTTGCATTCTTTGCCTCCAATTGGACCATCTCCTCTGATTTTCTAAAAAAATTCTGTTTTTATTTCACCCATGGCCTGGCTTAGACTTCACAGATCTGGAGGATAAGATTACTACTCCATCTGAAGTGAGATGGTGGTGTGTACAAGAAGGGAAAAGGCATCCTAGCTTTCTTACATCATTGGACCACAGTCCATGTTTTCTTTTATTCACTGTCCTGGCTAGTTTTACGTCAGCTTGGCACAAGCTAGGGTCATCTGAAAGGTAGGAAGCTCAATTTAGAAAATGCCTCCATAAGATCCAGTGATAAGGCATTTTCTTAATTAGTGATTGATGGGGGAGGACCCAGTCCATTATGGGTAGTGCCATCCATGGGCTGGTGGTCCTGGGTTCTATAAGAAGGCAGGCTAAGCAAGCCATGATGAGCAAATTAATAAGCAGCACCCCTCCATGGCTTCTCCATCAATCAGCTCCTGCATCCAGGTTTCTACCCTGTGTGAGTTCCTGTCCTGACTTTCTTCAGTGATGAACAGTGATGTGGAATCATAAACCCAATAAACACTTCCCTCTCTGAGTTACTTTGCTCATGGTGTTTCAGCACAGCAATATTCCTAACTAGGACATTCACTGAAAATCACCCAGTAGACCTTTGTATTTTGTTGTAGGCTTTCATGGTTAAACAAAAGAAATTATTCAAGCATTTTAAATATTTCTCAAATCTGAAATGGAAAAATGTTGAAGATGAAACAAATTGAAATGCCAAACTTGTAGTAAACCTTATGAAATTGTTAAGATTCAAAGATTTATTGGGTTGTTATTTTAATCAATAACTGATTGTCTTAGTTACTTTTCAATTGCTGTGAAGAGACCCTATGACCAAGGTAACTTATAGTAGAAACAGTTTAGGGATTCAGAGTTCCAGAGGTTAGAGTTCATTCACCATGACAGTCATGGCAAGGAACATGGCAGCCAGGAGGCAGACATGGTGCTGGAGTAGTAGCTGAGAGCTTACATATGATTCGTAAGCATGAGTCAGAGAGAGCTAACTGGGAATGGTGTGGGATTTTGAAACCTCCAAACTTACCCTAGTAACACACCTCCTCCAACAAGGCCACACTTCCTAATCCTTTCCAAACTGTTGGGGACCAAACATTCAAATATATGAGTCTATTGGGGACATTTTAATTCAAACAACCACATTGACATGCAACCATTCATTCAAAATGATTGAGTCACAATTCCAATGTGTCTTGTGAAGAACCAAGACCAGCCATACCTGGCTTCAGGTTGGGAATTCTGCTCAGAACTCAGATCTCTGCTCAGGATTTCCAGTGTATCATTCTGTATTTGACCCAGACAAGAACTGTTATAGAAATGGAATGAGCAGTTTTCCTGAAACATGGGACACAAGTAGACCCGCTCATGGATACGTCTTCACAGAGAAATGCAGAAGAAGAAGATTTGTTCCCTGACTTATGTGGGGACCCAAACTGTGATCCATGAGGATTTCAACATACTATTGGCAGAGCTGTTAGGTGACAGCCATGCCCTGTGCAGTAGAATTTCTGGAATAATCTTCTTGATAGAAGTAGAGAGACTTTGAGGTTAGAGTATTGGCAAAGATCAGGGAAACACTTTTTTTTTTTTTTAAATCATGAATCTAAGCTAAAAATGGTATAGTTCTGGAAGCTGTAGATGATGGCTAAAACTGACAGTTATAATAATGGGAAAGTAAACACACATGTAAGGGGGGGAAGGGAGAGAGAGAGGTAGGGATGGAGGGATAGATGGATGGAGGGAGGGATGGAGGGAGGGAGGATAAAAATTAAACAGTGGCTGAAACTCTCCCATCAACCCTTTTAATCTGTCCATGACCATCTGAATATTTCATAAGGACCCCAAAGTCACCATGTTGGAGTTGTTTTTATTTTCTTCTTATGCCAATAGCCTCTTTATTCTTCAAGCCATCTGGGGTTAAAAATGAATACCTGTTGATTCTCCCCTTTCATTCCCAACAGCCCATCAGCTGATGAATCTCATTACCTCCGAAATCTTATTTCACGTATCTTTTTACTTTGTTACCATGGCACTACTTGATAGGAACCCTTCCTTTACACTTGCTTGTGATTTGTAAATGAATTTCCAGATTAGCCACTGACATCTGTCTCCTGGCGCTTCTGTTCATTTGTACACTGAAGTCAGTCTTTGAAACACACGTGTCTCCTTATCATGTCTCTCTCTTGCTTGCCAACCTCTGGGAGTCTCATTCAGTGAATTGACGTCAAGCTTCTTTGCCCCATCCAAACCCCCACAAGCCAAGCCTAGTCTATCTTTCCACGTACTCAACTATATTCATCTCCTACATGAGCTATACATCATTGGTACCCTGAAGATGCTACTTAGCATCACCTTTTCTTCTTGTAAGAACCACCTCCAACACCACCTTCTTCATAGAGTCCTTTTCTGCTCTGATGTCCATGTCAGCTATGAGCCTTCTAACACCCTAGTATCCTAATTGATATTAGTATCACAGCATGCCTGGCCCTGCTAGAGTTACTGCTACTTTGATACACAATTTGCTGATATGATGTGCACCAGTGATATGCCTTGCACTGTCTTATGCACTTTATTTACATTATTTCATTTAAATTTTAGGACATCAAGTCAACTCTAATATGTGGTCCCCATTTAACAATCAAGGAAACCAATACTGAATCTCCTTGCTTAGTGACAAACAGTATATTAAATCCAGATCCATTTTTTCCTAAAGCACATAGGTTCCCATTAGACCAGTAGTTCTCAACCTGTGGGTTGCGACCCCCTCAGGAATGGAATGACCCTTTTACAGGGCCATCTAGGGCTATTGGAAAACACAACACAGATATTTACATTATGATTCATAATAGTAGCAAAATTACAGTTATGAAGCAGCAGTGAAAATAATCATATGGTTGGGGTCACCACAACATGAGGAACTATATTAAAGGGTCTCAGCATTAGCAAGGTTGAGAACTACTGCATTAAACCATCCTGCCTTTGTGTGGTCAAGGGCCATACTGACATGTATGCTTCCTGTAACTCCTAAAGCAGTGACAGTAATTTGCATGTGGTGGGCTTTCACGGGATGTAAGCTTGAAGTTGCCGACAGATACCTCATTTCATGTGGAGTCTGAGATTGAAAAGTATTGAACCAGGAAGTAGAGAGAGACCAGTTCTTGGTGACATTACCCAAGCATCTTCATCAACCTACTTCAAGCTTTGAACTTTTCAGGTTCACGAACCGGTGTGGTCCTGTGTGAGTTGGATTTTCTGTTTAGTAATTAAATTACTCTAATGATGGATCAGGGAGAATGGTGTAGATCATGGTTTCCACAAGATAATGAACAAAATTTGATATTATAGGCCTATGAACAAGAGAGTGAATTATGGGTTTGTGTTAATAGTTCTCCATCAGTAGGGAAGGAGGTCTGAGGATCAAGGAAGCAAAACTATGTTGCGGAGGCTTGAGTCGTTCTGCAGAACATGCTCTCCACACGCAGAAAGGTTGCTCACAGCCATGTTTCCACAGCTCTCCTCAGCACCTGTTGAGGAAGGAGAAACTGGGGTGTTGCTATCAAACTTGACAGAGATAAATGTTAAGTTCTAAGTTAAAAATCATTTAGATAATTGTAGGACATGGTAAATTTGGTGGCTCGGAGCAGCATTAGATTGATTGGTCCCCAGAGTGATACAGTTTCAAACCATTTGAGATTCTTGGTGTGCTAGAAAGAAAGTAGAAGGTGCTTAGCCCAAGCCTTACTAAGGAGCATGCTGTTTATCCAAGAGCAAATTGGCTGAGACAGTGTCATCAACAGTACCTTGAATGACAGTGATGTGAGTGAATTTGGAGTTAGCAATGTGTTTTGGAACACTGGAAATCTTAGTGTCCAATTTTCTGCTGATTGATCTTGTGCGGTCTTGACTTTTAGAGTGAAAAACCTCAATTTTTGTATTTGAATTACTGATGGTTGTAATGTATTTTCTCTTATAAATGTAAGCCATTTACAGAAAGGTTATGAAATGCAAACGAATGAAAGAATAGCCACAAAAATCTCATAACCACACCCTACCGTAGGTAACTATTTACCTGATGAAGGAAGGGGGCTATGCTGCAGGTTGAATCCTCATCAGCAGATTTTAAATAGAAATGCAAAAGTCTATGAGAAACATGCATCAAAGTATTGCAAGGGAGAAAGTTTGAATTTTATGACATCCAATTTTCAACTTAATATTCTAAGAAAAAAATACAATGTCACTTGTGTAGTTTGAATTTACATTCATTTTTAATATTTGCCTGAAAAAGAATTCTGAAATTCCATCTCTGATTTATGAGTCATTCTCCTCTTTCCCAAGATATTGGTTCCAATGCCTATATTTGATTTCTGTACTCGAATAAACCCACCCACACGGCACACTGAACCTCAGTGGGTTTGACATTTTCTCTTTTGAACAGCATCCAGCATAATGTAACTTACTGGAAAAGTCTCCACAGAATGATTCAGCCAGTCATGGAAGCATTTCTTTCTGTGGAATTCTTCCTTTTTTCTAAGAATGAACAGAGAGCACATTATTTGAGGATAAACAAATTTGGAAATGTTTCCAGTAATATCTTTTTGTGTGTGTGTACAGGCTGCGGAAAATTAACTAAAAATTCTTGACTGAGATCTTGCTTCCTACCTAAATGATTCAGTAAATACAGTCTCACTGAATAGATTTCCAAATTTTCCAACTGAAAATAGAAAATGAAGCTACTTTCCTAGAGGAAAAATTGGGCTTGTTTTGTCTTCAAGATGCTTAGAATTCACCCGACATGGTGCCACCCACAAAGTACACACTTGGTGTCTCTAAACAAAGTTGTATTAAGTCATTACATCTCATGAAAAGACATGTGGGCTACAGATGGATGGAGACCTCCCTTTTTCTTCCTTTACCTTCCTCCACTTCCTGATAAATGTCAGGAAACACTCCCAAGTAAGTATGGCCTTATCAATGCTCATAATTTGAAATCCTTTTATCATTTGAAGGAGATGTGTGTTGAGTGTAGACTACTCCTTCCTGTTTTGAGCTAAACATACACATCTGGGAAGCTTTTCATTATCATTTAAAATGTAGGTGTGTATGTGTGGGCATGTGTAGCACAATGTATATGCAGGGTCAGAGGACAATTGTGAAGTTGGTTCTCTCCCAACTCCTTTACCTGGATTCCAGGGATAGAACTCACGTGGCCAGGAAACACCTTTACCTGATGAAACTCTTGCTAGCCCCGTTTATCTGTTTTTAAAGTCAGAGTCTTAAGTAGCATGGGGTGGCTTCCAGTCACTGTATAGTCAAGGATGACTGAACTCCTGCTTCTCCTGTCTCTACCTCGAGGGTGCTGGGATAACAGAATCTGCCGCCAACCGCGTTTATATGATACTAAGGACCGAAGCCATGAACTTTATGCATGCTAGGCAAGCACTCTGCCAACCGAGCCATTCCCCGATGCCTGAGTTGTTCTTTAGGTGGAAGCTTTCTTGCGACTAGGCAAGTGCTTTTAAAACTATTGACTGCTCTCCTCACGCTAGCAGAACAAAGAAGAAGACAAGGACCGTAAAGTTTGCGAGGACGGGAATGGGAATCAAAGCAAGCTACCAGAATTTTATCAGTAAATGACGATAGCTACCGTTCTCGGAAATGTACTGCAGGGCGTGTTTAGACCATGAATGAAGACCGAACTGGTCTCTTTAATGTCTCCTGGGGCCGTGAAATTAAGGGATGTGGAAAAGGGAAAGTCTGCAGGCAGAAGGGCTGTGACGTTTAAAATCCAATTCTAGAATTTTTAGACACTCCTTTCAGTGGAAGACTTACTAGCTACAGCGAAGTAGTGAATCCCCTTGAGTCAGTCAGTTCTCCAGGGCCAGAGATGGCTTCCTTCCATTTTGTTTTAGGAGGACGAACCTAAGTGAAGACTGTGCCCATAAAGATAGTGAACCTCAAATCCTCCACGAGTCCCTCCTTATCTCTGAACCTCTGGAACAATCCTGCTACTTCTGTCATGTTTAAAGCCTGCTTCTGCATTTCCAAGGGGAGCAATTATCAGTCAGGAAGTAATGCATGTAACAGACCCCTGTCTCCACAACTGTGTCAGCAAGGGCTTAGCACCTGCAAGGGGATGCTCGGGGGGCGGGGGGGAACCACTTTGTTCATGTCTATTCTTTCCCCCTTCCTACTTCATAACTTGTAGATCTTTTACTTAATTTTTTTTAACATTTACTTATGTATTTATTTAGTCTGCATGCATGCATGCATGTGTGTATACGTGTGTGCCATGGTACATGTGCGGAGGACTATAGGCAGAGTTTTTCTGTCCTGACAGCCTATTCCCAAATACCCAACAGCCATTTCCCAAATAACTGACTTGGAGACTTAATATAAATTATAAATGCTCAGCAAATAGCTCAGTCTTGTTACTAACTAGCTCTTACAACTTAACCCATTTCAATTAATCTATGAGCTGCCCCAAGTCTCGTGGCTTTTACCTCTATCCCATTTTGTGTGTCTGACTTGTTCTCTGTCTAACTGGTGACTCTTCTCGCTCTGCCCTTCCTCATCCCATCATTCTCAGTTTGACTTTTCCATCTGACTTTATCCTGTTCAGCTATTGGCCAGTCAGCTTGTTTATTAAACCAACCATAGTGACATATATCCACACAGTGTACAGAAGAATTATTCCACAGTGGAAGGACAGGGGAGAGTTTAGAAAGTTGACTCTCTCCTATTATGTGGTTTGCTGGTGATGAACTCAGGTCATTAGGATTGGCAGCAAGTTCTCTTAACTACTAAGCCTTTCTGGCTCCTCTTTTACATTTTAAAATTTTATTTATTTTTATTTTTTTATATGCATTGGTGGTTTGTCTGCATGTATATCTGTGTGAGGGTGTAGGATCCCTTAGAACAGGAGTTACAGATAGTTGTGAGCTGCCATGTGGGTGCTGGGAATTGAACCTTGGTCCTCTGAAAGAGCAGTCAGTACACTTAACCACTGAGAAATCTCCCCAGCTCCCCCTCTTTTACATTTTGATCATGCATATTTTTTTCCAAGAACAATTAGTCAACAGACCTCTGTAAAGGACCAGATATAAAATATTATAGTATTTACTAGCCATACAATGTTAGATATAACCATCCAACTCTACCATTGTACATAAGGAGGCTTAGGCAATGTATTAATGAATAGACATGTACCCCAACAAAGCTATAATTGCAGACACTAATATTTGTACTTCATGCAATTTCATGTGTTATGAAATGTGATCTATTCTTTTGATCCCCCACCACCATCATTATTCTTATTTCAGAGACTATTAAAAATGGGTAGCAAACCAG
>CABHPR010120242.1:7991-37096 GCA_902168415.1 Peromyscus melanophrys
TGTGTGTGTGTGTGTGTGTGTGTGTGTGTGTGTGTGTGTGTGTGTGTAGATATGAGTATGTATATGTGAGTGCAGTATCCCCAGAGCCCAGAAGAGGGTATAAGATCACCTAAATCTTGAGTTACAGGTGATTTTGAACCACCCAATGTGTTTAATGGGGACTAAACCTAAGCCTTCTCTGCAGGAGCAGTATTTGCTCTTTACCACTGAGCCATCTTTCCAGCGCCTACAAATAATTTCTATCTAAGGCTGATTGAGTCTATAAATATGTTCACATTGCAGTTACAAAATTCTGGTTGTGTATGTATTCAGCTGTGTATTATCAAAACTTTCCCACCCACCTACAGACTATATATAACTTCTGCAAATTACATGCTTCTACTCTTCATAACTAGACAGTTAAATTATTCATTGTAATACAAAGTGAAATTGACGCTATACATATTATTTTCTAACTTCTATTCTCTACTTTGTTCATTATATGCATATTTTTGCTACAACTAGATTTTTAGGCATCTCTGGTGTTTAATTCTGTCTACCACAATTTATTTAAATTGTCCCTTATTGTTGGCTATTTATGTTAGTTCCTATTTTTGTTGTTAGCCTGGAATTAGCTATCTCACATGTAAAGTCTTATAGACTTCCCTGGCAATTTCCATAGTACAAAGTCCTATCATTAGAAACACTGGGCACATAAGGGATGCTATTCCATTCTCCACTGGTCTTTAGTTGAGCATAGAAATGACACCTTAGTGATATATAATCCTAACTGCGCAGCCAGTGTCTCAGACACTACGTCATCTTCGCAGGGGACAGGCCCCACTCTGGTGGTTACCCTATTTGCACTGCAGACAGAACACACAATAAGGGAGGTTGTAGTAAAGAATGCACAGCAGTCTACTCTGCATCACCACTATTGACCTTTTTAACCAGGTAACTCTTCGTTGTGGAGGCTGTTCAATGCACTGCCGGGCTATTTAGTGGAATCCTGTCCTCTGCCCACTGAATACTCCTAGACAACCTAGCTAATGCCAGTTTCCATAATCAACATGTAACTAGATGTTGCCAATTGTTCCCTGGGGATGACATTGATCCTTGCTGAGAACCACTAATGTTCTCAGTATGATGCAGCATTGAGTGTTTAGCATGCTCAGAGAAACTCTTTCAGACATTCTCTATTTTTTACCTCAGTCAACCCCCAGGATACCCAACAGGGTGTTATAATTCCTGCCTCACTGATAGGCAACTGATGCTGAAGTATGCTGACAGCCTTGTGAAAAGACACACAGGCAGGCAAATGCTATGAGACTATCCCTCTGAATGCTGACTCCTACCACACGCTTGCTCTGGCTACAGTGTGGTAAAGTGACTGCTGTGCCCACATCTTGGAGGTTCCTATACTGACCCAAGAATCTGAATATTTTCTGAGATATCAGTCACACATGGCTCTCAGCTACACCAGCAAGGCTAGAATACCTACCCTCCAACATCTTGGAGATAAAGAATACTGATCTATCCCAGGATGATATGAGGATATAGTTCCCCAAATCCTGACTCTCTAGTTGAATCAACCTAGAGGTGCCTATCACCTGCAATCCATCCATACTTAATTCATAGGAACACACATACACACACACACACACACACACACACACACACACACACACACACGAATGCACTACAAGGTACAAACTCTAGACGTTAAGGAACATACTTTTCAAATGGTTTTCCCTTCTTTAAACATGACATGGGAATGTCCTGGCTGAGTCCTTTTCTTTCAAATTTTGAGTCCTGTGTGGAAGAAGGGAGAAATAAAAACAAAGTTTATAAAAATCTATTTAGCACACACTTGAAGTATCTATGGAGTAGCTGGACTTTCTCTAAAAACAGAATATCCAATCCTCCAAAGTTATGATTCTCTAAAACAAATAAGAACAATGAATTCTGCCTGGGGTAGCTGCATTTTCATAAAACCTGATTTTCCTCATTCACATAATTGCTGCCCAGGAAGATACAGGGAGTAATAGACAGCATAACCAGAAGAAGACAAACAGCTGATGGATACTAACAGACATCCCCTTGTCTATTTCTACTCCTTACTAACCAAGCTCCAATCCCAACCCTATCATCCTCACACATCCCCAACTCCTTTTTTCTCTCTCCTTCTCACACCTTGCATTTTCTCTGAACACAGTGTCACATGGTTTTCCAACATATACATGGACAACTCATGTGCTTCATCGTCCAACCCAGCCTGTTTGGGAAGCAAAGGGGAAACAATTACACTAGACCAATAAGCCTCACTTGAGCCTGTGTACACAAGGACATACAGAAGACCTATTAATAACTGTGCAGATATAATAATAGTAACTCATGTGAGTATACTCTATGAGGAGGAGGGAGAGCTGCACACAGGTGTGAGTTGTTGGCTGGGATCACAGGTTCATGCGCCTGTGAAATCCAGATGTTGCATGCTCTTTCATGAAGTCTCAGCATCTAGAAACGAGTGCCCATGGCTCTGCACCTATCCCACTAAACTTCTGGCTCCATGCTTTGAATTTTCCTTCTTTTAGTTTCTTTAATCCACTAGTTTATTATGACTCTCAATACATATTAATTACATGTGTTATTGAGTATCTGCCTAATATTTCCAATTTTTTTTCATGAAAGTAGTATATTTCTGTTACTTGGTTTCTCATCCTGCTTCCTGCTGGTGAGTCTAAGGAGCCTGAGATATCCTCAGCTGATGGTCCTTTTGGTCTTTTCAGTTGATAGCAGAGGCTCCTTGGCTTTGTGAGTCTTCCGTGGGTTTTATTGACAAGGTATTCCTTTGGCAGAGGTGAAGAGAAACATCTAGTGTCTAAGAGGGAAGACCTTCTGAACCTTGGACTTCCATGACAGGAGGTGTGATGTGTTCAGCTCTCTATAAATCTAGCAATGTTTGATTGAGAGGACATGGACAGCCCTTCAGTCCTTCAGTGTGTCTTTGCTCTCCACAAACAGTACTCCAGGGCTTTGTTCTGATACTTCTGTGGTCCTGAGCCACCGTCTTCATTGATTTCTGTGTTGCTTGCTGTCTGAGAGGCTGAGAGTGTCACAACCTTCAAGGCTTAACTTGTTTTGTTTGACTACCTCTAGTTTATCTCTGTCTCATCAAGTTTTCTACCAAAAGCAACAAGAATCTACCAGGCAGCGCAAACCAGCCTCTGGTTTAGAACCTCACTGTTACCACTGCCTGTTTGCTAGGTACATTTTCCTCAGAACTATAGGCAACTGGCTGCCAATCTCTCTGACACACCCTCAGAAGGATTTTATTTTCTCCGTTTTACAGTGAAATTGTGTTCAGCTCCCCACACAGGAAGGCTTCACCCCACTTGTGGAAGACCACTAGGCTTCTTGTCACATTCTTCTTGAGGTAATTCAGGTCTTCACTCATGTTATCCTCAAAGATCACTGTGCATCTTCAGGGGGATAGAGGACTTGGGTTTTGTGATAATGGTTTCTCAGTGTTAGAGCCAACATCCAATTAGAGTCATTGCCCACAGTCCAAGCATGGTGAAGTTTAAGACCCCAGGGTTGCCTGAGACCAGAGACTGCAGGGACTCATATACATAGCTTTTTAGCTATACTCCTGCTGCACTGGAGATGAGCTAAAGATGGTATAAGTCCAATGATATGTATGCATGCAAAAGTCATCTCAGAACCCTTTATTTTATATAATTACTAAAAATGTTAACAAGAATCTAAAGGGTCCACAAACATCCATTAAAAAGGATAAGAAATTCAGAAGTCTATAAATTGTTAGTAAAGAGAAGAGATTTTACCAGGATCTTACATAAGCACATATATATGTATGTATACACACACACACACACACACACACACACACACACACACACATATATATATATACCTAAGTCTATACAGCAAATCATCTGGACATTAAAATTCCATATGTACAGATATTACATATCACATTTGTAAATTCTCAGTAACAAAATTAAGTTATTAAATATTAAAATGGCCTTGGAATTCACTGTCAAATCTTCAATGTCTTCAAATAATATAAATATTTACAAGTTATGTCACCAATTTTACATGAAGTATTTTCTATGGTCATAAAGCATTTTAATGTTTTTCCTAAAGAATTATACATATTTAAGTATATACTTACCACTAAGGTTGACATAGTAAACCTTTATATATCAATCATGCATACATATTATTCTTGCATATGCCAAATTTATGTATGTGTGGTATAATTAATAACTCTACTCTGGTTATTGAAATGAATGCCATTGAATTAAATTCAAAGTTAAAGTTTTAAGTAATGAGAAATAACAAAATATCATTCTTTAATTTTTTTTTACTTTTTTGAGATTATAATATAATTACATTTTTTCCACTTCCCTTTCCTCCTTGCACAACTTCTCATATACTCTTACTTGCTTGCTTTCAAAGTCATGGCCCCTTTTTCATTAATTTCTGTTACATACACATTGCTACCTATGTGTATGTTTGCAGGGCTGATATTGGTATTAGATAAGCAATTGGTGTGCTCTTCCTGGATAAGACTATTCCTCCCATTCTCTCATTCCTTAGTTGCCTGTACTTTTTTGTGTAGGATGGAAGCCTCCTGGGCTTTGCCCACCCACATTAGCATGTCTATCAATTTCATCCTTGTTCCACTATGTTTAGGCAGGCATGTTGGAGAGACTTTATGAATCTAGCTTCTGACATTCTGAGGAGACATAATCTCATAGTAAATTATCTGTTCCTCTGGCTCTTACAATCTTTCAAGAGAAGAATGGATAAAAGAAAAATGTGGTACATTTACACAGTGGAGTATTACTCAGCTGTTAAAAAAAGGACAACATGAAATTTGCAGGCAAATGGATGGAATTAGAAAAATCATCCTAATTGATGTAACCCAGACCCACAAAGATAACATGGTATGTATTTACTTTTATGTGAATAGTAGATATAGAGGAAGGGACTAGGTGGGAAAGATGTGGATCTCCCTAGAAGGAGGAAACAGAATAGGTTTTATAGGTGGACTGGGAACTGGACAGGGGTCGAATGGGAGGATCAAGTGAGGAAGGAAGGGGAGACAGACTCGAAGGAAGGAATGTGGGGAGAGACAACTAGAATTAAGGGGCATCTGAGAGTTAGTATGGAAACCTAGTGCAGAGAAACTTCCTAAAATATATGAAGAGGATCCTAATGAAGTCTCCAAATAATGGGGGAGATGGAGTTCCAAATAACCAGCTCTTGTCACCAAATGAAACTTGTCATACCAGGACTAGGTTATGTCCAATTGAGTTGTTGGCAGAAAGGATCTCATGAAAATCCTCAAACAACCCAGACTATTGCCAAGACAATAGGTTGCTCTCCACAAACTGACAGCAAGACCCCATTGCTGAACACACTATGCAACTCATTGAACATGGAGATGTTGAGCTGGTGCCTACATAGAGTCTTCATCCCTACATTCCATTGTCTTTGGTTCAGGAACATACTTTGCATGCTATCAAAAGAGAAATGTATACACCAAGTCAGCCACAAAACCTTTATCTACAATGATGTACTATCTGCAAAATATACTAGGGCAATGGTGGTACAAATATTGTGGGAGTAACCAACCAATACCTGATCTCACTTCATGAGATGGAACCCACATCTGATACTCCTTAGGTGACTAAGAACCAGAGACTAGATAGCTCAGAGATCTAGGGTTAAACCAAATAAATACTGGTCTTTAAAATACAGTGATAAAATGACTCCTAGCCAACTTGAGACCCAAGCACATCTCGAAGTGTTTTATCCACCCCACAATGTAAACATAGTCTATTAACATGCAAAACCAGCCATGCACAGGTGATATCAAGGTCTGCATCCAGCATTAGAAGTAACTGGGATGCTGTAGACCATGGCTGCAGTGATCTCCAAGGGCCTGTGTGGCTGAACACAGTGAAATAAATTTGGGGAGTAAATTTACTAGGCAACCTGGTATAAGCAGAGTCCAGAGATGCCCTTTCCAAGAGAACGTCTTTCAAGTAAGTTTATCATTTCAAGCCCTGAGCCTATGAGTTGGGGTCTGTATATTTCCTGAGAGCCCTCACGGATCCTTCCTGTTACCCTTATGTAAAGTACTCAGCTCCTTTGTAATACTGATATTCTCTTCAGAAACCATGCTTTATTGGCTGGGGAGATAGATTGGTAGGTAGAGTGCTTGCTAAGAAGGCATGATGACCTGACTTTGGATTCCTAGCACCTCCACTGTCTTAGTTAGGGTTTCTATTGCTGTGACAAAACACCATGATCAAAAATCAAATTGGGGGAGGAAAGGGTGTATTTGACATACACTTCAGCACTGCTGTTCATCACTGAGGGGTATAGGGATAGGAACTCAAACAGGGCAGGATCCTGGAAGCAAGAGCTAATGCAGAGGCCATGGAGGGGAGCTGCTTACTAGCTTGCTTCCCCTAGGTTGCTCAGCCTGTTTTTATGGAACCCAGGACCATCAGCCCAGGGATGGCACCACCCACCATGGGCTAGGCCCTCTCACATTGATCCCTAATTGAGAAAATGCCTTACAGCTAGATCTCATGGAGGCATTTCCTCAGCTGAGGCTCCTTTGGCTCTGATGACTCTAGCTTGTGTCAAGTTGATATACAAAATTACCCAGTACATCCACAAAAAGCCAGACATAGTACTCTATGCCTGTAATCCCAGTGCTGGAGGTGCAGAGACAGAGGATCTCTGGGACTTGTTAGTCAGCTCTTAGAACAGAATCACTGAGCTCCAGGTTCAATGAGAAACCTTGTCTCAAAAAATAATGTGGAGAGTAATTGAGGGAAACAATCAAAGTCAAACTTTGGTCTCCATATGCTACTCCCCCACATACATACCCACCCCATATACATAGGTACCCAAATACATCTCATACAAAAAAGAAAAACAATGTAAAATTAGCAACAATGTTTTTGTAGCCTAAACTTTATAACAATTTGTCAGACCAAGTTACAGAGGTCTTCTTCTGCTCTGCTTCTTGCTCCTAATTTGCACTATAAACTTGGCTAGGAATAGGTAGAAAGAATGACATTATTGTAAAGATGACCTGCCTTGCAAGTTCCTCATCCAAATTAATTAGCCCATCACTCAGCATCAACTTAGCATTCCCTGAAGTCTCAGGGCAAGGACAAATTATAGATAAATTATTTTCTACAATTTAATGCAAATGACCTATACTCCCAAACAAGCCCCCATCTCCATTTGAAACCTAAAGACCACAGTCTTTACTATCAATCATACCAGAATTCTTTCTAGTCTTCTGAGTTACCACCAGAACTATTCATTAAGCTTAAATCATATCCATCTATAGCTTTTCTATCTTGCATCTCTAAATTTTTCAGATTTCTTGCACAAACTACTTATAAAGCTTTTTAATTGTTTTCGGGAATACTCACAGCAACAATTCCACATTTGGTGCCAATTCTCTTGGCCAGTCAGACTTTCTGTCACTGCGGCAACACAGCATAAGCACCATAAGGAGAAATATTTACTTTGGCATATAGTCTCAGGGGTTTCTGTTTATGGTGGGGATAGTGTGTCAGCCCAGAGTAGCTCATTTCATAGCATGCAGGAAGCAGAGAGAGAGAATGCTTACTCTGGCTTTATCTGGCATTTTCCTCTTTCCTCGTGGATCCCAGCCTATGGGATGGTCCTACTCCTTTTAAAGGTGGGACTTGTTCTCTTAGTCAGTCTCCTCTGGAAACGCCTTCACAGCCACGCCCAGTGACATGCTTTACTTACCTCCGGGAATTTCTCAATCCAACCAATTTGAGAAGAAATATTAATTATTAGATATAGGATTTGTGCTGCATAATTAACAGCTCTAACAAAATAATTTAGATTTAACAATTAACCTTAGATAGTCTCAATATTTTCTTAAATACGTGATAGAATGAAGAATCATATACACAGATCCTCCATGGGGGACTTACGTCATGGCAGGAATTACCTGGCACATAGTATCTATGAATCTACTTCCGAGTATTGATTTTTATTAGCCTTTACTTTAAAAAAAATAGCAAAAAAAGCATCAAAACTCCAAATTAATTAACTAAAATATATAAAGAAATGTTATACGTAAGTTCATACCATGCAAGTTATCTTTAGTTTGCCTTTTCAGTCTTGGTTTGAGTTTCTATTGTTGTGAAGAGACACCATGACCCTGGCAACTCTTATAAAGAAAAACATCTAATTGGGGTGGCTTACATTTCAGAGGCTTAGTGCATTATCATCATGGTGCGACATGGTGGCATGCAGGAAGATATGGTGCTGGAGCTGAGAGTTCTCACATTTTAAGCCAAAGGCAACAGGAAGTGGTCTGTCTCACTGGGTGTGACTTCAGCATATACGAGACCTCAAAGCCTGCCTCCACTGTGACACACTTCCTCCAACAAGAACACACCTACTTCAACAAGGCCACACTTCCTAATAGTGCTACTTCCTTTGGGGGCCATTTTCTTTCAAACCATCACACATGCCATACTATCCTGCCCTTGGAACTAATTAAGATCACATCCCAGAACAAAGAAAGGATATTTTCATCAGTCAATTTTGCACAATATAATATAAGCACAAAATACCTTGTGCTTATGAAGAAAGATTTGGTTTAAATCACAGTTTTGGAGTTCTAAGGGCCAACATCTCTTCAGCTGTTGACAAAACTTCTATTAGCCGTATTACAGGTCACAGAAGTGGGAAAGGGCAACATCCACATGCAGAAATGTCCAAGACAGTAGGGCAGATTGGCTTTCTAACAATCCACTCTTACAGTACTACCCTATTCCTAAGAAAGCCATAACTCTAGTGGACAACCCTAGATCCAGCCCTAATCTACCCCTGTGATGATACCCTATGTTCTAATTGCCTCTTAACCAGTTTCATATCTCAGAGGCTTCACCACTACCCAGAATCTGGAGACCCAGCATCCTTCGCATGAACCTTTGGGATTTCAGTTAAACAACACCCTAACTACAGCAGTGATCTATCAGTAGATACAGGAATATGCAAAAATGTATAGATCAAGAAAATACATAATTGTAATGTGATTCTCAGAAATGTATAATCAGATACAAAAATAATAACTTGAGGTGGCACAGAGAGGTGTGAAACCTAAGGATTGATGAGAACATTATATAATAAGCTCATTAAACTGCACTCCTGACAGATTTCCCCGAATTTATTGAATCTTCAAGCTATTTTTAAATAACTGCTTTATGGGACATACCTTAAAGCACAAAAGGAAAAAATATGTTTCTAATGTTAAACATAAAGTCACGCTTTCTGCCTTTCAACTAAATAATGTGACTACCAATGACCTAATGCCATCCGAACTGTTTCTCCACATATCCTGTCTTTTTTTATAGAAACAGTATCAGGGAAAACAAAATGAAATATCCAAAGATGAATAATTGCTTCCAGGAGGAAGCAGTGGTCAAGTGTGTCCATAGGATGTCTGCGGCACAGCTAATCCAGTCAGTATGTCAGGCCAGCTTGCTGGACAGAAGAACAGCTGCAGTATATGCTTCTGATTGGGTACCACTAGACAAACATGTGGTAAAGGATATTTAAGGGCAAATTGGGGAAGTTGGAGCAAAAACTGAATACTACATAAAATGACTATGAATTTTATTAACTATGTTGATGTTTTTTGGGTTGGGTTCTTATGCATAAGGAAGTCTAAGCTTTTGGATTTACTCTGCATGCTTTTTATAAAACTAACAGCCATTCATGAGCTCCCCCTCTTCTGGAAATACTCAGAAGTTTCTTATTAAGCAGCTACAGGGACCTCCTTCAAGGCCAGCAGTAGAACAAGTTAGGGGAAATGGGAACCAGGCAGAGAAATATAAATATTTTATTTTCAACTTAACCTTTGGGGATATATTTTTTAAAGTAAGGTAGAGTATTTGGGCATGGAATATTCAGTCAGGGAGTCACATATCTTTACTTCGCAATCTTCATCCTGTAGTTCAGCATCTTTCCTCTAGTCGTGCTTGGTTTTTTCTTCCTGTACAGTTCTGTACTGTGGCTATGCTGGATCAATTCTCTCTTCTAAAGTCCACCCCCCGCCCAAAGAAGGAAAAACCTGTAGCTTAGAACCTATGTGTGCCTTTCGAATACTATATACATTTGTTTCCATTCCATTTTTGTTTGAGATAGGGTCACTCACTGTAGCCAGAGATATCTTCTGCCCCAGTTCCACAAGCCGGGATTGCAAGCATATGCCACTATACTCTCTCTAGACTGTTTTTCTAAACTTCATTTCATTAAAATTTCATCAAAAGAAGAATTAAACACCACAGTTTTGAACATAGGTTTTGCAAACATATTTTGTTGATAGATGCTATCTTCTTTCAAAATGAATGGAAAACTACACAGAGGGGGAAAAGCCATCACAGAGGTCACCAAGAGACTGTAACCCAAAAGTCCCACCACCCTAGCAAAGCTGCTACAGTCGTAAAGTCCTACTGAGTAATGCAATGGGATAAAACCACCACTGGTCATTTCCTTACCTAACTAGAAAAATATGTCAAAGACTTAGGATTTCAGGTTCTTTACAAAAAGTATCCATAACCTTATTTTTCATGTAGGATATTATTTTAACTGCAAATTCTAAAATATGAATTATTCACTGCATTCCACAAACTTCCTACTTTCAGGTCACAAATGATCAATGTTGGTTAAGCAAATTTCAGCTTAGGGGTAGTAAAGGGATAACAACAATATACATTTAAAAAAGATCTTTTATAGGTTATTTCCACTAAGAGAGGTAAAAATAAGGAAAATGTATGAGGTAGCTTTATTGACAATTTACCAATTTTTGCTCCGAGAACAGAGCCACAAAAATGGGAATTTTCAAACATACAGGTTATTAACTTTTGGCACTATGTATACTCATGATACTTAAGTTGTTCATCTTAAGGAAGAATTAGTATTTCTATTCTAATAACAAATGTGGATCTTTGTTAGGGATAAGCAAATTCATAGCCCATCTTATGTATATGAACTATTGAAAAGTTCACTATACAACAAGAATCATCAAGAAGTTTCATGTGTGGGGAACTTCTCTTGCAATAATAGAACCACAAGTGCAAGTATCAACAGAGGAATCAACATAAACTATTCCAAATAACAAATAAAGATGCTTTAGAAATTATGTCAAAGAGCCAAGTAAAACCCCAGGGGAGTTGTTCTTCTCAACCTGTGGGTTGCAACCCCTTTGTGGGTCAAACAACCCTTTCACAGAAGTCACATACCAGATATTCTGTATAACAGACATTCATATTATGATTTCTAACAGTAGCAAATTACAGTTATGAAGTAGCAACAAAAATAATTTTATGGTTGGGGTCTCCACCATGAGGAACTGTGTTAAATGGTTACAGCATTAGGAAGGTTGAGAACCACTGCCATAGAGGGATCCTCTGGCATCTGAACCAAATAGGTTAAGAATCTCTTTAGGAAATAGTGACATTACACCTATCTCCACCACTAAATCATTCAATGCTCTAATTTCATATAAAATTATTTTTCATTTTAGGTACTTAATAAATGGTTCTTCTTTGGTATTAATTTAACACATATGCAAGTACCTATTATGTAGGGAATAACTGTTTGTTTATAAGAAAATTATGACTAAAGCAGAGCCACAAAAATATATTTGAGCAATGGTATAGTATAGTACAGGATTAAATGCCGAATCGGTAGGAGTTAGTAGGAATTTCCTTACTAACACAGATACTGGGCTATTGTATAGCTTAATAGCTAATACTTTTAATATTCCATCATAATTTTTTAGACTTGTTGTACAGTATAATATGATATGGGTTATGTCCCCTTTGCTGATTAGAATACTGATATCTAAGAAATTAGGTGAATTGTCTGAGGTGGCATACGTCACAACAGCTATTGCCATTCTTTTTGGTTACCCCTAAAATCTGATGGTGAGACTCTATTGCTAAAGACACTCCATACTTAAGTTACAACACAAGGAAAAATTAAGCGGGTACTGGCCTCAAAGTTCATCCCTACTGGCTAGCTTTCATGATGCTGAAAGGTACTGTGTATGCTACAGGAAGAGAAAAAGCAATCATCAGTCTTACTCATCTGAGAAACCTGTGAGCTATGACAGCAATCAGCCTGGCAGGGGACATCTGTTGACACAATCATAGAAATAATGTTAAGGGCATGATGAGGCACATTCTGACTGTATTTGGGGCCTACACTACAAGACAGAACTCGTGTTGGTGGCATGGCATGACACTGGAGTCAAGAACCTGTGACTAGATAGGTCATAGGGCCTGGGGGAGAACCTACTACTATTATTCTGCTAAATGAGTATAGAATTAAACTGACTCTTACTGACTTAATCTTTAGACTCTTAGGTTAGTGCATCTCTCAATCTTCATCAGAGAAGCTTCTTTCTGCTGTAGATAACAACACAGAAACCCAAAACTGGTGTCCATGAAGAGAATAGGAGATTGCTGAGTATTTAGCCCTAAATGGGTTGTGTATGTCACACTCCCTTGGGATCACCTGAGCAAAGGCAGCAGAAATATTGGAAGAGTCAGAGGTGTGGAGGACTGCAACAAAATAGTGTTTTCTGGGCACAACAAGGCAGTTGTACACATGAGCTCAGCCATTGTAACAGCATATACAATATTAAGCCAGGAAAAATCCTAAATGGAGGGAGGAAGTGAGCACACAGTCGCTGAGGAGTTATTGACAATAGGTGGCCACTAGGAGAAAGTAATTTTTCTTTAAGAACATAGTCCCTGAGAGGCTATCCAGGTTCCAGTAAACCCTCACCCATGCATATACCAGCAATGTTGAGTTGACTCCATGGGTTTAACAAAACAACATAGGAAGTTGGTAGAGTACATTGGGTCTACCAGTTCCACAAAACAAGCACTACTGGCCATGAAGGAAAAGATGGGCCCATATGAGCAGGTGATGATTTCATCCCACTCTTCTCATTAAGAGAGAGATCAGACAGATGAAAATTCAACAAAGAAACCACACTGCAATAGCACCATAGATCGTAAGGCCTTAATAAACATCTACATTCTGCTAAACGTTCCATTCAACAGCTCTGGAGCAAACACCCTTCTCAGTAGCCCAAGAGATGTTCCTAAAAGACAGTATCTTTAAAACCACAATGCAAGTCTTAGCAACTACAAAAGAATCAGAATAATTCTCATAGGCCGTTACATTACAGGGGAATAAAATGAGAAATCAATAGCAAGGAAAATATCAAACTACATAAATGCGTGGGAGCTGAATAAAACATTCATAAACAGTAGGCTCTTGAAGAAACTAGAGAGGAACTATAAAAATTCCTAGAAGAAAACACAGTGATGGGAGTATTTGAGTGTTAAACAACAAAGACAAGTGTAAGATGAAGGTCTAAGGCTGTCAGTGCTTACATGAAAAAAATCAGAAAATCTCAGATAATTGACTTAATCATGTACCTAAAGGCCTTAGAAAAGTAAGAACAAGCAAAATTCAAAATCAGTAGATGAAGAGCAAACAAGGAGGACTGGGGCAGAAATTGGAAAAAAGGAGAATAAAAGAACAACATGAAGATTCGATGAAACAAGAGATGATTCCCTCAAAAAACAAAACAGACCTACCCTTTACTAAGCTAACCAAAGGAGAAAACATATGAAACAATGGAATTAAATATGAAGAATGGAGCATTACAACAAATACAGATGAAATAGAGAGGCGCATTAGGGAGTATTCTGAAAATCCATGATCCACAAAGCTAGAAAATCTCAAAGAAAAAGATAAACTCTGAGACATATATAACCTACAAAGTTCATTCAGTAGGATATATATAATCTAAAAAGATGCATAGATTGAAGAAAAAAGAAAAAGAAAAAGAAAAAGAAAGCAAAGGCCAAGGTGGGACAGAAAACCTGCTGGATTCCATCACACTTTCCAAGAACAAACATCGGTGCTCTTTGAGTTATTCCACAAACAGGGAGGAAGCACATACTAGGAAGCATGGTCTGCAGTGCCAGCAACATCCTGACACCAAAATCAAACCAAGACACAACAACCAAAACTCGAGACCAATTTCTCTGGTTAGCATAGATGTAGAATTCTCAACTAAGAACTGGTAAACAGAACAGAACAACACACTTAAAAGAATAGAATCACACACAATTACCAAGTTGGTTTTATTCTAGGAATGCAAAGGTAATTCGACAGATGCCAATCAAGAAATTTAACACAGCACTTAAGCTCAGGGGTAGAAATTACAGGGTCATTGGAAATGGATGCACAAAAGACCTTGATAAGCCTCGTTTTCTTCATGATAAAATCGCTAAGGAAACTAGGAATACAAGAGGCACACCTCAGCATGCATAATAGCAGCTGTACATAATACAGTTAGAGCAGCATTACACTGAATGGGGAAAGTGAAAGCATTTCCCTCAAAATCAAGGAGATTCGGTGCCTGAGAGCAGCCACTCTTAAAACATTATAGTGTGTGAAGCTCTGACTGGGTAAGAAGGCAAGAGAAAGAAAGAAAAGGGAAAGAAGATGGAAAAGAAAGAAGTCAACAGACCCCTTTTTGAAGATAGCATGATCCTTCAAGTGTGCTACGAACTTGGGGCTGGAGAGATGGCTCACCAACCAAGAGCGCTTGCTGTTTTTTTCAGAGGAAGAGAGTTCAAATCCCAGCACCCAGATCAGACAGCTCACAACTGCCTGTAACTCCAACTCCAGGGGATCCGACTGCCTCTTCCAGTCTCCATAGGTACAGCACACATATGCACAGGCACACATAAATAAAAATAAAATGATTTTTAAACCAAATAAATAAATATACCCTCTAAAACTATTAAATATGATAAACACTGTCAGCAATGAGACAGAATACGCAGTCAAAGACCAAAAATCAGTAGCTTTTCCACTACCAACAACAAAGATACGGAGAAAGAAATCAGGAAAACAATCCCATTCACAGTAAATAAAAAAAAAAGTTCAGTAATAAATCTAAGCAAGGAGATGAACAACCCTTGCAATTAAAGCTTTATGAGCTGAGGAAAGAGATTAAAGACTTAGAACATGGAGATAGAATGTCTCATATTTCGGAACCTTCAAAATTAATAGTGAACTCAGCTACATTTCTGAAAGCCATTTACATACAGGGTCGACTCAAGAACTTTAAAATTCATATGGAAGTCCAAAAGCCCTGGAGTACCCACAGAAATCCTAAGCAGAAAGAGCAATGCTGCAGATATTTCATCTCAGATCACATTAGAGATGTGGCAATGTAAGCACCATGGTACTGAGAAGCAGAATGGAGGACCCACAATGCTGTATGAGCAAGAGCAGCAATGGCCCAAGTTGTTCGATTGGTATGGGAAGTCATAACTGCTATGTATGTTGAAAGAAAAAATAAAATGATATTGTCAGAGATAAGGAAGGAAGAACAAGGCAAGAAAGGTGAACACACTCCACAAAAGCAAACTCAAAACTATGTACTGGGGGCGAGAGCATATTAGGTTGGATACTTTTTGCCTAAGTACACTTTTTAAGGAGACCGTCCCTCCCCTACTAAACTTTGCACTCCAAAGGCTGAGTTGCCACACCCTCAGCTTCTGGGACATGTGATCCAAAATGAGAAAACCAGAAAATGCTAAAGTTGGTTCTCAAAGAGGACTTCAGGTGTAGACCATCTGAGCCATATTAACCAGACAGAAGCACACACTTTGAAATAGGAGTCCAAAAAAATTAATCATGTATGAATTTTAATAACCTAAAAATATTTGTTATCCATTCCTCTAGGAATTCAGTATCTGTCTGTTTGGCAGGACACTCACTGGGTGCTGAGAAATTTGGAATATAAACTCAAAAAACAGATGAAATATGGTCCCAAGGAGGTTCTTTCTGGTTCTGTTTGGGCTCTCTCTTGGCTTCAAGGTGGGGAGCCATGGTTGCAGGGGTCATGGGTTGATAAGGAAATAACCTGGTATATATGAGGCAGCCATTTCTAGACTTTGACACTTTAGCTTTGTGTCTCTACTCCCTTTTCACCTCCATTGAGGGTCTCCATGCCTAGTTCTTTGTTTTCACCATTAATTTCATAAAAGTAAAACATCTGCCAAGCTTCTGCATGGTGTGGGTTCCAGGAAGTTGACAAACTACTTTTAGTTTCCATCTCATAATTATTGTTTTCCCAGACATTGAACGACTTTTCTTCCCTTAGTTGCTAAAAGAAAAACTACCCTAACACAATTTAATCGTGTTTATTTGAGCAATAAAACATTCTAAAACCAGGCAGTATTCCAGACTGCAGATGCTTCAGGCTGGGTTCATCTCATGAGCAGAATGATTGAACATTACATACAGAGATCACCTAACCGGTGATATCTGGCATTTGCCATGGTGGAGACTAATGTGACAGCCTTCTACATGGGATTGGTTGAAATGACAGTGATTTTGATAGGCTGAGGTGACAGCCATTGCAGTTGGCTGAAACTGGGTAGCTTAGCTACAAGTGTAGACTCCGTTTACAACCTGCTTGCACACCAAACCAAGCTGTACTTTACTAGGTATGGGAGGCCCTTTGCACTAACTTACTGAGCAGATATGGAAGATGGTTTAGGCTAATTTATTCTGAAGCAGTAATATAATTATAAATAGCCAATAGTTGATTTGTTGGGTGTAGTCTGCTATGCTATCATCTGTCACATTTCCTTAAGCTTTATATGCCTCTGGTAGAGCATGTACCTAATCTATATTGGGATGTATTAACAACAGAACTGGTATACTAACTGTACTCAATGCATTCCTGCTGTGGGATGGTCTGTATGTCAAAAGTATTGCTCTGATTGGTCAATAAATAAAACACTGATTGGCTAGTAGCCAGGAAGGAAGTATAGGTGGGACTAACAGAGAGGAGAATTGAGAGAACAGGAAGGCGGAGGGAGACACTGCCAGCCGCCACCATGACAAGCAGCATGTAAAGATGCCGGTAAGCCACGAGCCACTTGGCAAGGTATAGATTTATAGAAATGGATTAATTTAAGGTGTAAGAACTAGATAGCTAGAAGCCTGAGCCATTAGGCCAAACAGTTTAAATAATATAAGTGTCTGTGTGTTTATTTTATAAATGGGCTGTCAGACTGCCGGGATTTGGCGGGACCCGGAGAGAAAACTTTCCACCTACACATTCCTTTAGTTCTAATTACTCAATGTGATAAACCCATTTGATCTAGAACCACAGGATCATAGAATATCTGTATTTATATTCTTTTGAAGATTTAATTGAACTTGATGACCATCTTTTGAGACAACATGGGTTGGTTAGTTTTAAATGTCAGTTTGACACAACCTTAATGAGATTCTCATGGGTAATTGTCTAGTGTTGCAGGCTTTCTTGGACTGCCACCCCCAAATCATGACATGGAGACTTATTATTAATTATGAATGCTCAGCCTTAGCTTAGGCTTGTTTCTAGATAGCTTTTTTTTTAACTTAAATTAACCCATTTCTATTAATCTTTGTGCTTCACCAAGGTCTGTTTACCTCATCTATGTATGTCCATTCTGCTTTTCTGCTTCTTCTGTGTCTGTCTGACTGGCCCCTGGCTGACTGACCCCCAACTGGCTGGCTGGCTCCCCTTTGCTCTCTGCCCACCAGCCCCACCTATCCCTCCTCTGCCTAGCTATTGATCATTCATTCAGCTTTATATCTTTACATAGTTAAACAAATGCAGCATAAACAAATGCAACACATCTTTACATAGTTTGTTGGAGCCCATTTAGGCTTTACCCAGAAGGTCTGCATAGAGAGGATGATTGGACCACGGGCTGGGTACCAGGTGTCTGAGATGGTCTGCATTTAGCTGTGCTGGAGGGAGGTCTTTTGCCCCACCCCTTGCCATTCCCTTAAAAACCCTAGGGCAGAGACAGTCAGGGCCTGACGAATTAGGATCCAGGCCCTCTCGAGACTATCCTGTATTTTCTGTTTCACTCCCCTCTATACTTCTAATATTTCCTGCCACTTCTACTCAAGAGTACTCTGGGGAAATGGGGGAGTGTGATGCCCCCCCCACAATAGTTAAACAATTATTTTTCAGCACAAACAAATGCAACACAGCTTTACATAGTTAAACAAATACTCTATTCCGCAACAGTCTAGAATAGGTTGGCCTGTGAGAATGAGATCAACCTTTGAGGAATTTTCTTAGTTAGGTCAACTGAGATGGGAAGGCCTATCCTGAGTATGGGTAGGACTATTTCATGGGCTAGGCTAAATGAAAGGAAGAGAGTCAGCTGAGCACTGATGTATGTATGCATACCTACTTTGCTCTTGACTGTGGATGTGACCAACTGCTTCAAGTCCCTGTGCCTTGACTTTCCAGCTATGATCGACTGTAACCGGCTACTGTGAATTAAATAAACCCTGTCTCCCATAAGGTTTTTTTTTTTAGGCTATTGAAAATGAAACTGGGACAATACATTAACATTCATCGGGTTCTCTGCTGCATAAATCTTCTTTGGTTAAACTGCAGAAGTTTTCATTGGGCAGTTTTGAATTTATCAGACATCTGTTGTTCTGCTACATCTCAAAGTGAATTTATTTCTTGGGGGTAGATATGTATCTCCTCACTTGCTTCCTTAAGATTCTCTGAGGTTAAGTCTATTGATTCATTGTGTGGTTTGAATTGCTCCTTGGGGGATCTTAGGCAAGTGACTTAACACCACTATCATTGAAGTTGCTTTCCTAACTCTGAGGAGACATTTATCCATATTATAGCATGAGTAATGAATCCATTAAGATATAAAGTACTTAAGTAGCTTGTAACACTTGGTAAATAATAAATACACATGCTTAACTTAATTATATATCATTATCATCACCTATAATTCCATGCTAATATTGGTGATAGTGTTTTGGTGTTTTTTTTTAATAGCAATGTTTTAAATTGCTCTATGTATTTATTTTCACCGACGAAAGTAAGGAAAGTTAAGAAAGAAATCATGAATGAATGAATGAATGAATGAATGAATGAATGAGCAAAGCTTTTCCAACTAGCTGAAGTACTTAAGTATTATATCATCACCACACTAGGACACTTGTCACTTGTAGGCTATGTTTATTTAGAGTCTGAGAAATGATAAACTGCTTGGGAAACAGATTTCCATGGCAACTACATGCATCTACAGCCTCAAATTTAAAAGACAAATTTTCTTCCATGAAATTCAGATTTTCTTAATCAATAATTGTTCCCACAACTGTTTGTCAGACTATCAGCTCTTCATTCAGAGGAGTTGGGATATTTTGCTTCCCAGACATTTGTCACATGCTTATAATGATCTAAAACTCCTTGAAGCCCTTACTTGAGTTATTTCTCTGATTATTTTGTTTTGATTTGAACCACTCTGTCATCAACCCTAGTTACAGATTAAAGAGAAATCTGCTTCTCCCATGCCACACAACAGAATAAAGCAAATGGAATCCAAATTCTCTAGGTCCCCAGATTCAGTAGAGTCTCCTGCATGCGACACCTCAACCATCCCAACAGCTCCACTGAGCAAAAGTGGGTAAGACCAGAACAGAAGGTGCAATCATGAAAATAGCAAAATAGTAACAACTTACTTTATTATAGGTCTTCAAATGACTTTAAACACTTCAAAATGGCTCACCATACTTGTCTTCCACATCATTATGAGCAAATACAGGTCCCATTCTCACTGCTGTACAGACAAAAGCACCAAGCCACCAAGAAGTCAAACTCTTGAGCAAGATCACACAATTAGAACAAGATGTAGTAGATTCCCAGGCAAGAACACTATTTTATAACTTGGTGAATTATTTTCTTGTGCTTTTATCATGTGGCAAAGAGCTCTTCTGTCTTGCTTGTAATTTTTAAGACAATAAATTAAACTGTCTTCAGTTGTTTAACCTAAGGATAAAACAAAAACTGATACCCATGTGCTTTTCAGTTTTTCTGGTTAAACTGCATCCTTATTAGGGGTAAAATTTTGAGAGTCATCTCCTAAATAGAAGCCACTTCCCTACAGAAACCAAGCCTGAGACATCCTTGCCTTGCCAGGTGGTACAGTGAGATTGGAGAAGAATGGAGGGGTACACTCATCCAAGAAAACAGACCACACAGGAACTAACATTAATTTATGTAGATATAGGCTTCATTTAAAATGATCTCTGAGCCTTGGAAAAGGGAGTGTGATGTCTCATTTAAGGCTGAGAATTCTAAATTAAAAGGTAGAAGTTCTGAATGACTACAAAGAAACTCTGATTTGACAAGGCAGTTGAACATGTGAGCTCACATCAACTGTGACAGCATACACAAGACCCACGCAAGATCAAGCCAGATAAAATCCCAGCACAGTGATGGAGGCAGACACAAAGTCCTACCCCTAGCTGAAAAGTTACTGGCAGGTGAGAGTTTCCAGGGGAGAGAGAGTCAGTTTTCTTTAAGGGCTGGACCACTGGTAGCAGAACCACTTTTGAGTGAGTGCATACACGATCAAGAATATATGGGTAGCACAAATTTGACTTGATGTGTCTATGAAATAGAGAAGAAGAAAGGAGACACAAGTTTTGTGGGTAGGAAAGGGGGATAGATCTAGGAGGAGCTGCAGGAGTGGAGAGTTAATATTATCAAAATATTATAAAATTCTCAAAGAACTAATAAAAATGTATTTCTTAAAAATTAGCTGAAGCTGACAAGATGGCTCAGCAGGTAAAGGTACCTGCAAGCAAGTGTAAGGACCAGGTCCGATCCCAGGAACCTGGATGCTGGAAGAATAACAGCAGTGCCAGAAGCTGCCCAACGTCCGTGGGTTCTCCCATATCCACATGTGTACTGTGATCATTACAGCATGCATGCACACACACACACACATCAATAAATTAATTTAATAAAAACATATTTAAAGTTTCCCAAGTCTTAACTGTTGTATTATTGTTCAAAAGTCCTAATCCAAAGTGTCTTCTCCAACTCAGAACAAACTCTCAGTTGTGAGGTCTTATAAAAATCTAAAACACTTTATAAATTTCCAATGTACAATGACAGTGTAAACATTTCCATTCCAAAAGAGAGGGATAAAAGAATAACAAAAAGACTGCAGCAAAGAAATACTGAAGCTCAGTAAGACAGACAAAGGGTCCATATGTTTGGAACCTCTACCATCCCCGTCACAGCTTCGTGCATTACCTGCTGGGGGATACCTTCATAGAACTTCATTACATGCCTTCGTCAGGGTTTCTATTGCTGTGATAAAACACTGGGACCAAAGCAAGTTGGGGAGGAAGGAGTTCATTTTGTTTACACTTCCATATGACTGTTCATTACTGATAGAAGTCAGGACAGGAACTCAAGCTGGGCTGGAACCTGGAGGCGGGAGCTGATGCAGAGGCCATGGACAGGTGCTGCTTACTGGCTTGCTCATTATGTCTTTCTTAGCCTGCTTTCTTTGTTTTACATACTGATCACAGTTTTCCCTCCCTCCTCTCTTCCCGTTTCCCCCCCACACATCCCATCTACCCACCTCTCCACTCCTCCTCTTTCTCAGTTCAGAAAGGGGCAGGCCTCCCATGGGTGTCAACAAAGCATGGCACATCAAATTGAGGCGGGACAGAGCTTCTCCCAATGCATCAAGGCTGGGTAAGGCAACCCAGCATGGGAAATAGGTTCCCAAAAGTCAACTCAAGCACCAGGGACAGGTCCTGATCCCACTGCTAGGAGCCTCACAAACAGACCAAGCTATACAACTATCACACACATGCAGAGGGCCTAAGTCTGCCCCAGATGGCTGGCCTTTGGGGCAGATTAAGGGAGGTTTCTGGTAAACAGAAACCTGCCTTAAGAGATTCCTGAAGGTTTCTATTTACCCAATCATTTTAAGGGCCCACTTTAGACCTAACAATTCTATAAACAAGGGGGCAAAATGAATAACTGGATGAGAGAGGTAAATGCAGGAAAGGGGTCATCTAAACGGTAGGGAGAGTCCTGACATAGAACAAGAAAGGTTAAATCCATGTTAAGATAAAGGGCTTTGATTTTTTAAGGTTCTTTGCTTTCTTTCTCTCTCTCTATGAATGTTTAACAATATAATGAGCACCTTGAATCAAAATCATATGTGAGTTATAAACAGTGTTTTATACAATGTGTTAATCAGACATTCATTTTGTTTCATTATTATTTCACTTTATCATAGAAGGACGTGGCAGACTGAACAGCTCACACCCTGACAGCCAGGTAGCAGAGAGAAAAATCATATGACCCCTTTTGACTCCTTTTATTCCATCTAGCCCCCCAGCCCAGAGGATGGTAAATCTACATTTGGGAGTGTGCAGATCTTCCCCGGTAGTGAATCCTTTCTGGCAATGATATCACAGACACTTCAGAGCTGTACTTCCAACTCTAGGAGATTCTCATCCTGTGGTTCTTACCACAGTTTAAATCAGACTGGCTTCCCACAAGGCCATCTGCTGGCACCACCTACCACTTCCAAAGAGCCATTTCACCCACACAGCCATTTCACCTGTTGGAAGGAACACCTCATCTTATGTTGAGGGCTCTGTCCCGTGCATTATCAGCAAGGTGCTTCCCTGAAGAATCACCGCAAAAAAGACCTTCTATTCACCGCGCAAGAGTCTGTGCCCTAGTCTGTTCACCATTGCTATAACTGAACACTGCAGACTGGCTTATGAAGAACAAAGGTACAACTGCCTTGCGGTTCTGAAGTTTGGCAAATTTAAGGTGAGGTAGGTGCATCTGGTGCACGAGCTGCTTCATGGTGGCAGTGATGCAGAGTCCCTGCAGCACAGGCAGCATTGGGTGAGACAGGATATCCGCTTCCATCTTTGCTCTTTCCATGAAACCCTCGTCCTGTCGCTGCTTACAATGCTTGCTGCACAAGCGTAAGCACCTGAGTTCAGACTCCTAGCACCCACATAGCAAACCAGGTGTGGTGGCTCACATCTGTAATCCCAGCACTGGCAGGCAGAGACTGGAGGGCTCCCGCGTCTTTCTAGCTAGACGATCTAGATGAAGTGATGAGCTCCTGGTTAAATGGGAGACCCTGTCTCAAAAACAAAGTGAAGTTGGATGGAGGAAGACACCTGGCACCATCTTCCAGCCTCCACACCAAGCATGGGTGTGAACACTCTCATATGCAAGATCGCAGAGAAATAAAGCCACAGTCGCTTTGGATTAGGACCACACCTTATGGCCTCCTTTAACCTTAATTCCTTCCCTAAGGTCCCACCTGCAGACATTATCATTAGATTAGGTTTCCTGATATTTAATATCTCACAGTGTGGGTTACACTTTGAACAGTAGTTTTAGTGGAGGCCTTTAAGCATTCTGTTTGCTGGTGACTATTAGAAAAATTTGGAGCCTCTTCTCAACAGGAATTAAACAGTTCCTCAAAGCACTGTCTGGGGGGCAATTTGTATCCAAATCATCTTAGAGGACTGTTTATTTGAAATGTAGATTCTTGCTATCATTTTGAACTAAATAAATCAAAATCCACACCCTGCCAAGCGGGGCATTTCAGGTGTTCCAGTGCTTTCAAAGTTTAGAGATACCTGTGTAAAGGATAATCAACTCAAAAGAAGGGAACCTCCACCGATCCCACTGGCCATGCCATGAACTTGAGCGTCACCTGCTGTCTTTTAAAACCACTGTATTTGAGTACAAAGGGGACATTAGACTTCAAACTGAACAGAACCTTCTGGGTGGCCAATCCAACCTTCTGTGAGAATGTTCTGACCAAGGTCCAGTTTACTAGAGGGTGTTGCTCCCTGAATCTGGAGCCAGTTACCACTTTCAGACCCTGAATTCCTATCTCTTACCCTTTACACACAGGGTGTTTAGCCCATGGGCCATCATGCCTCCTGCTCAAAATATGAAGATCTCCACCCATCACAGTTGGGATATTTTGTTTGTAATCTTACCTTGCACGTGCACACGCATGCACACACACACACACACACACACACACACACACACACACACACACATACACACACACACACACACACACACACACACACACACACACACACACAGGGAATTCAAAGAAATCAAAACTAAATTCACTCCAGAATTTCCAAGTACCATCTTCATCCACACCACAGAAGGTAGCTCAGTACTACTGATGATGACGTGGTCCAACAGAAGGATTCCTGTTGTCTAAAGGACAGATAGCTATCTCCTTTCTCTCTTAGCTCCTCCTATTAGATCTCACTAGGCATTTGTATACCAAGTTTTTGCTAACTATGGCACAAGCAAGGCTTTAACCCATGGTCTGCCACAATTTCATTTTCTTTCATAGTCTTCCAATCCAAAAAAAAAAAATGTTCTGGGAGATTGCTATTAGAGTCATTTTCTCTGCCTGGGGGCTAATTACTCTATTTGGTTCATTTTTGAAAATATTATGTTACATCCAAAGGCAAGAAATTGATGGTGGCTTGTTTCAGGTTTGCTTATGTAATTTCCAAGAGATTAAATTAGTTAATCAGAAATTATACGGGCTAAAATAGATCCGTCGGTTTCTAAATCTACAGTAGAAAATTGCTTTTTAAAAAATAATTTGAATGGTGTGTTGTTTAAATATATTTTAGCCTATTCTCTCAAATAAGGGACTTGAGTTTTAACAGTGCTATAGGAAAGCAATAAGCAATGAAGAAGCCACAGGGAATAGGAAGCATCCATGTGTGACCTCCTAGAGATGAGCAGACAGCATATGCCTCAAGGAGTGGGCACAGGGATCCCTCAGGAGGTCAGGTGGAAGGGATACCTAGGAATTCTGGGTGAGGAGAAAATAAAAGAACCTCTCAGCTTCAATGCCTTCTTCTGAAACATAGCCATTATCATGCACCTTCTGTGCATTTATAAAAGTAAGAAGAAACTCAATAAGAACTGACCCGATGCCTGACATAGGCTTCTTCCTCAATATACTGAAACTCAAATTTAGTATACTTGATCTCTGGTCTAGCTAGCTAACAAGCATATAGACAATCCAGCTCGTGTGAGAGCCAAAGCTATATTTTAAGTTTTAATTACTGTGCCTAAGAGATCCATGAAATAAAATGCTTCTAACCTATAAGCCCCTTGGCCAAGGACAGCTAGTTCCTGAAATGCTGTGGCTAGTGTTTATGGGAGATAACAAGTCATAGGTTTTCACTGCTCCCTTGAACAAGTTTGAGTCAGCTGTACCAAACATGCTTGATCACATGTAGGCGGAAATTACGTGCGCAGGAATTACATCAGGATGTACACTTGCCTCTGATTGGATGTAGGCGGGAGGTATGTAGGCAGGAAGTATGTCAGGTTATATGCTTGCCCCTGATGGAACCTGATGGGAAATAGGAAGCCTTATGGGGTTCCTTTTTAAGCCTCTGAAAAATGTGACTTGTCGACATTTCCTGGGAACCCTGGAATGGACTTGGCCAGAGTCCATCATCCTGGCCAGTATTTAATTAAAGCTTGTTTCAAATTTAGCTCAAAGATTTTGGTAGTGGTCTTCTTCTTGGCTGATGGGATTAACACTAATAGGAAGTGACTATGAGTCAGTGGCCTTGGGAAGCTGATAATACTATGGAACCACTTTCTCTATGTTTGGAAAAATGGCTAATAGTGGTATGTCTGCATCTACAGGCAACAATAAAATGGATTCATTATGTCGTCTCTGTGGTGGAAGGAGGGACACATTTGCCATAGTATGTGTATGGAGGTCAGAAGACAATTTGAAGGGATGGGTTCTCTCCTCCTTTGTGGGTTCTGGAATTCAAACTCAGGTCATCAGGCTCAGAGGCAAGCTCCTTTCTACAGTGAGCCTTCTCCTGGACCATCTCACTTTTTTTTCTTTTCTAGAAGCTAGGGCTGGAGCAGTTACAGAGTAATTTTTCAGCTCTCGATGCATGTTGGAGCTTCTTTAAAAATGTGGGCACCCAGGCCCGTTCCCCTCCCCGGCCCTGGACTACACTATTTCACACTCAGGTTATTCTGCAGTGTGGAAAGCACCGATGGGAGTGGTCTAAGCTGACAGACCATGATAGTGCAGACTTGCAGTCTCATCACCAGGGAGCCTGAGGCAAGATGAGACCAAATGGCAGGAGCTTTGCTAGCTCAGAAACACCAACAACAAAAATAAATGTGTGATAATATATAAAAGTAGAAAAAAATGCAAAATGAAATTACATATATATTAGCTATATGTCTAGATTTAATAATGGCTAACTATTACTATATAAACATTCATATATATATTTGTATGAATCTATAATTTACATATATATACATATAAATGCAAGGCTGAAAAGCTTAACCTACAGATATTTGATATTTCACTATTAATTATCTCAGTATCTGCTGTGGAATATTCCTTTACACAATGTGAATATATGTTGCTGTGATTGGTTTAATAAAGAATCTGACTGGCCAACAGCTGAACAGAATGAGTTTAGGCAGGAGAGCCAGACTAGGAGAATGCTGGGAGGAAAAAAGGTGGAGTCTGGAGTCACCAGCCAGACTCAGAGGGAGCAGGAGATGAACATGCTGTGCTAATAAAGGTACCGCCACATGGCAGAGCATAAATAAGAAATGTGAGTTAATGTAAGAACTAGTTAGTACTAAGCCAGAGCTGAGCTTTGGAATTAATACAAGCCTCAGTGTGTTTATTTGGGAGCTGCTGGTGGGACAGAAACTTCTGCCTACATGTATTTATCTCTTTTAAAAAAAACCTTTTCTTCATTGATAAGAAAATCATTATCATTCTTCAAAAATTGGCACTAATTTTTTTTAACAAAGTTACTGTTTTGAGGATTTTTTTTTTCACTTTGGGTGGGGGGGATTTGTTTTCAGATGAGGTTTTATGTAGCTTGGGCTGGTCTTGAACTCACTAGGCAGCCAAGAATGTCCTTGAACTTTTGACTCCCTTTCTCCACCTCCCAGGTGGTGAGATTAGTCACCACACCCAGCTTAAACAGTGACCTTTTTTATTGTAATTTCAGGTTGACAGTGAAACTGAGCAGAAAATAAAGGTCCATGTAGGACATTCCCACATACTCCATGTTGGCCCTGTCCCAAGGGCCACACACCCAGCCTCCTCTACTGTCAACACCTGCAAGAAATGCTACACATTAGTAAGAGGTGATGACCCCACACTAGCACATAAGCAGCACCCCAAGTCACAGCTCACCTAAGGTTTGCTTTCGTGTTGTATAATCTGGAGGTTTGGACAAACGTATCTGACAGTAGAATGCCATACAGTGTGCTTTCAGAGCCTTCAACAGCCTTCTGGTTTCCCCTTTTTCACCTCTCCCTGACCTCAAACATTATCAGCCATTGATCTCTCCGCTATTCCACAGATATGCTTTGTCTAGAATGCCATACAGTTGGAATCACAAGGATGTAGCTTTTCCTAGTTGGTTTTTATTTCTCACTTAATAAGAAATATTCAGAGGTCTTCATGGCATCAGGTGACTTGGCAACCTCATTTTTTTTTTTAGCGCTAAATAATGTTCCATTGTCTGGATGTACCACAGTGTATCCATTCACCTCTTGAAGAATATCTTAATTGCTTCAGAGGTTAGGCAATTAGGAATAAATTAGGAATAAAGATAGCTGCTTCAGGACTAGAAAATGGCTGATAGTGATATCCATGTTGAAATTTTTGCATGAGCATAACCCTTTTTATGCTATAACATGTCAAAGGTTTCTGTGAACACTGAAGATGTTCTTATGCATGAAGTACTTAATGTCTGGTGCTCAGTAAGTGCTGCAGAGTGTAAGCTATGATTATGAGACCGGAAAAGGTCTTGAGTTTAATGTGTACATGAATTTCCTAGAGGGTTTGTGTTAAATTATACAGTTTAAGGCTCCCGTCACAGAAATTATGAGATGTTAAGGCTGTATTTGTACTCAGGAGTATACACTTTAATTAGCACCTCAGGAGGTGTCACATGAGAGGGTGATGGGCCATATTTGGAAAGAGCAGCAATGTTGGATTTCATCTAAGAAGCCCCAGAGATAATGATATGAGAAGCATGATGTTCCAGAAAACAAAACAGACATTATGAGGGCGGTAAACACCCAACCAAATAGCAAGGAGATCAGTCTTGAAGGGCTGCTATGAATAAAGATCTTCTACATTAAGAAATGGGGAGTAGAGACACAGACAAAGAATCCTAATTTCCTTGTTTGTAGGTCTGTGAGTGTGTGAGGTGTATGTGGTGAATGTGGGGGGGGGGGGGTTAATCTCTGTGTGATGTGTTCATGTGGTATGTGTGTGATATGTGTGTGATATGTGTGTGTGTGTGTGTTGTGTGTGTGTGAGTGTGATATACATGTGTGGGGTATGTATGTGCAATCTATGTGTGCATGTGCTTTTGCATGTGTTAACACAAACTAGGTAATCCCTGTTCTTATAGATCATACCCCTGCCCAGGAGCCCCAAGGCATAAGCCTTTGAAATTTTAGGTGTCCATAATACAGAAAAGTCACGTGGAGTAATTATGTGAAGGAAAACTTCATGCTACCAATTCATGAGTGGCTTCCTTAGAGACTCACTTAACAAACAGATGTGATCTGTTGTCGTCTTCGAAGGTTGGAGCTGATGTAACAAGCAGTTGTTGGTGAAGCGGGGTGCACAGAATCTGCAGTTGCTTACAATGCATCATAGTCACCTCGGGGTCCATAACATGTTCATCACCCTGCACCTTCATCATTTCTTTGTGTGGAGAACATTCCAAATCCTTGTGTCTAGCTACTTTGAAACAATCCATGATTTATTGTCTCCTGTATATCACTTAAGTGGAAACAAGTTGGTTTTGAAAAAAAATTAAGAATTTATGTTCTTAACCTCCATTCATGTGAAAACTGAAGTGGAGTGGAGTGTGTCTGTCTCGTGATAGCCTTCAGTATCACTGGATGATGGGCTGCTTACATCTAGCTAATTAAATATTATATATATACATGTACGTGTATATATATATACATATATGTGTGTGTGTGTGTGTGTGTGTGTGTGTGTGTGTGT
>CABHPR010120243.1:0-10705 GCA_902168415.1 Peromyscus melanophrys
CATGACCAAGTGACTTTTGCCCCTGTTGTACAAAAGATTGTTTTACTTCCCTATGTAGTCTCCTGTGTGTGTTCTTCTTTGCTGGACTATAGAAAGGTCCATGGTGCTTATTGCCAGTGCATGGTATTCACAGCCTGTACTCAATATCTTCTGTGACAATGATCTGAGTGGAGTATTTGAGAGCATTTTTTCACACACAAAAAAAGAACTTATGGAAACCAGTGATTTTGTAAGATAATTTAAAAATGCAAATAAAGTATGTTTTAGAAAGCTTCTGTGGATCTACATGGGGCCAAGACTCTTCTTCACAGTGTGACTTTTCCTACAAATTAAGGAGATGGCATAAACCTCTTACCCTCTGGGAACAATATATATATATTTATTTATTAAACTTACCCATGGCTTCAGATACCTGCCTGAAAGGTGCGCTCTATGATGGTCAGTACTACTAGGTCATATTTGCTGCCTGAATCAATTACAGACTCAGCCTTGGCATCCTACTTGAGGGATTTCAAGAGAGGAGCAGGAGACAAAGTAAGTCAGCATTACAAAATGACAAGTTGAAGACAAAAAGAGATGAAGTGATGATAAAGGGAGAGCTATTGTCCTCTCCTGGTCGCGTTAATTCTCTCTCCTACTCCTTTCTGCCAAGGGAGCTTTAGACACATTCAGCTCACAAAATTACCCCCTTAAGCATAATAACTACAATGGCATTATTTGTGACTGCTATTGTTTGCTTTTTTAAAGACATCAAGTCATTATTAGTCTTGTATAAGACACATTAAAGGTACTTCAAATAAACACCCTTTCCAAGTTTTATAGACTTGGAATGAAAAATAGAATGCTTTATTATCTTTCAAGGATAATACAAATATAAGATATAGAACTTACTTATACTGAAGAGAACAAAAACATTATAAACCAAACAAGGTAGGCAATTTGAAACATAATTATATTTGCCATAGAAATTTTAAAGATTTACTGTGTAGTTGGTTACTGGTTATCTTTTTTTAGTGTTACTTTCATCTACAATTCTTGGTATCTAACCAAAAATCAAGAAAAAAACAGGGGTATGTTGTGTAAAATGACCTTTTTTTTATTTCAAAACATCATTTGCGAGATGTATTCACATTATCACAGAACATCCTCATATGAAACAAAATACATGAGACATGAGCAAAATCTTTGTAAAAATTCCTGAATTTTTATCTTGAGCCTATAGGGAGAATGATTAATTATACATCACGATTCATTTTAGAAACTAAGTGTCTCATGCTGGGAACTTAAGAGATTAATATTGGATTAATTAATTAAGCATATGGCACAAGGTAAGTGAGATTTCTTTACTCTGTAGGCTGAGAAGCCTGGCCAGGGTGGAAATATGCTGATATGCTGGATATATGGCAACATTTATATATAAAGCAAACAAATATGAACCATTATTCATCGACAGTACTTTATGAAGGACTAGTAATCTCTGAGTAGCCTAACACTAAAGATAATAGCATAGCGTTGTAGATCTAAGATATTGATCTGAACAGGTCATTCATAGAAGAGAATGCAAAGACAATATGGACTTCAGTAACAGAAAAACTAATATTTTAAATTTTTTATTAGTTATGGAAAAACCAGGAAATCCAGTGGGGAAACACCTCTGGTCACTTTGGTGGGTCTACATAGACCTTTATAAGAATATTTAGATCAGTGATTCTCAACTTGTGGGTAACAAATGCTTTGGAGGGTTGAATGATCCTTTCACACAGGTCATATAAGCTATCCTGCGTATCAGATGTTCACACATGGTTCATAACAGTAGCAAAATTACAGTCATGAAGTAGCAATGCTGTGGATATTGCTCTTTATAAATAAAATGCTGATTGGCCAGTAGCCAGGCAGGAAGTATAGGCGGGACAAACAGAGAAGAGAATTGTGGGAAGAGGAAGGCTTTGTCAGGAGACACCAGCCCACTATCCAGGGAGCAGCATGTAACAGGCACACAGGTAAAGTCACAGAATATGTGACAACATCTAGATGAACAGAAATGGCCTGAGTTTAAGTGTAAGAACTAGTGGCCCAGCAGTTTTAATTAATATTAGCCTGGGTGTGTTTATTTGGGTCTGAGAGGCTGCACAAACTCAAGGATGCAGGAGCCGGGTAGACACAGGAAAATTTCAACTACATAGCAACAAAATAATTTTACTGTTGGGGGTCACCACAACATGAACAACTGTATTAAAGGGTCGCAACATTAGGAAAATTGAGAACCACTGATTTAGATGATGTCATTATAAAAGTAGAATATACATAGCAAAGGTTCATGCTCTTATTCAATTTATTTATTAATGTACTTAATATGTCTTACAAATATAAGATACCAATAGAAAAAATGTGACTTAAATAATATTAGTCTTTTTAATAAAACAATCTAACAAAAATACTCTCATTAAAAAGTATACAGGTATTTATTTCACCTTTGCCTTTAACTTAGTTTGTTTTTATTGATTTTAACTTGTTTTTTTATTGGTTTTTGGACTTAATCTTCTATGTCTAGTTTTATGCTTTTAAGCTAACCTGATTTTTTGTTTTTTTAGTACCTGAGGCAAGGGAATTCTTTTTTCTCATTTTAGAATGTCTGTATAAGTTTGTGGCCATTAGCTTCTGTATAATGATAACTTAGTAACTTCAGACAGTAAAATGTTACTGTTTTTTCATGTCTATGTTAACTTGGTGCTTTTACTGATTGGGCTGAAATGGGAAGATTGGTTGAGGTGATTTGATTTAGCTCAGCTTTGTGTGGTCCCACCTACACCAGCAGATGGTGTGGGCTCGCTGCTCATTATCACTAAGGGTCCAGGAGGAAGGAGAAGCCAGTCAGCTGAGGGCCATGAACAATCACAGTGTTAGTCCAAGAATCAAAGGGAACTTGTGTAAGGCTACAGAAAAACCCAAGATGACATGCGGCTAGTTGGGGAACAGCAATGCTACTTTCCATCAATCAAGCTCATTAGTTATTTTTTAAAAAAATCAATTATAAATATTTCATAGATTGAAAAGGGATTATCTGAAAGACAGTAGCCATTGTATTGTAGAAGACAGCACTGTTTTTATATTCTTGATTATCCTTTTATTGAAAATAGATTCTTTCTCACACAGTGTATCATGGCTATAGTTTCCCTTCCCTCTACTCCTCCAAATTCCTCCCACCGCCGCTCTAGATCCACTCCCTTTCTGTTTCTCATTAGAAAATAATAGGCTTCTAAGAGATAACAACCAAATATGACAAAATAAAATATAACAAGATGGAGCAAAAGTGATCATATCAACGTTGGACATGGCAACCCAACAGAAGGAAGAGTCCCAAAGGCAGATGTAAGAGTCAGAGACCCACTTGTTCTCACAGTAAAGAGTCCCAGAAAAATACTAAGCTAATAGCTATAATATATTCTCAGAGGATCTGGTGGAGACCCTGTACTTACCGCTTCATGTTTTATGATTGATCCTCACTGGCAGTTGAACATTAAAAAAATATATTAAGTATTTACACTACTTTCATATATTGCTATCATATTTAATTTGGAAAACCATAAAATGGTGAACTTTACAGAAATAAAGATGAAGTAACATCTACTTCTGGATGAGTTTAGTTGTCAGGGAGATACATTAGGATTTGTCTCAATATTCACTATGGAAATCATGGATAAGACGACAGCAAGCACTTTCTGTGGGCTAGAGATCTTTCATATACATTAAAGATTTGATCTTGAAGATATGAATAAGTTCCCATCCTTGTAGAAGGGGAAGTGTAGGTCGTGAAAGGTAGGAGCATGTTATACTTACATTGACAAGCAAGAAGCCAGGGTCAGGAAACAGGCTGAGAAGAAGGGAAAGCTGTAAAGATCCTTATTAGCCTAAAATTTGGACTCATAAGAATTGACAAATTCTGTGAAAACACATGTTCAAGGTCAGAATATTTCTGTGAGTCACAGACTCTTAGAGGAATCAACAAGAAAATATTTTCTAATGCCGCTTGGGTTCTCTCTGCCATGAGTTTTTTTTTTTTTTTTCCCTAATTTGGCATTGAACTCTACTAGAACATGAACTATCTCCTTTAATTTCCTTTTCTTTTTTAAAAAGTAACATGGTTTGAATACCCTATGCCAGGACTTGGAAATTTGTAGTGTTCTAAAACCCAAGTCCTTTTGAGAAGAGACACAATGTCACAAGTGTGGAAGTGACAAATTGTTCCAATATTAAATTTATTCATGAGTAATGCTCAGATTTACATGTGGAAGACTGCCTGCAGATTCAAGTGCACCATGCTGTGAAACCTTACATCGTGATGTCTCCTTCAATCTTATCACTGCCCTCATGATAGGACTTAGACTAAGTGAAAACGGAGACTATATCCTATTACTGGATCATGAAGCTGTCCATAGTGATTTCATGTTTTACTGTTATTATTGTTGCCGCCATCATCACCATTGTTATTATTATCATCACCTTATTCCTATCCTGGACCTATTATCCATCTCATATTTAGTGTAGTGCTCAAGAATTTGCTATTACATGAGCTCACTTCCATCTTTGTATCAGAAAGGAGGAGTAAACCATGGTGTCACATACTTTCAGTCCAAGCACTTGTGAGGATGAGGCAAGATGTCTATCAGACTTGGCTACACAGTCAAGTTTCTGCCCAATCTGAATTTCATAGCAAGATTATGTCTTTAAAAATGGAAAAAAGAAAAAGAAAATGTTGTCCATATCAAGATTAAAATATTACCACTAAACGTCACTTATTGTGTTGTGGTTGAAATAAGCTTTTCCTGAATTTTTCTTCTCAACTTCTTTGTAAGGTTAGACCTCTTTAACTGACTACTATTAATAATTTGATGTTCTATTAATTCTACTTATTTATGCCATTTATGTATCACTTTGCCCAAAGCTTTAGTCAATTCTTTTACAACAAAGGTATTCAGCACAGCTATTCATGAGTTTTAACAATTAAATTGTTCAAATTGCTGATCAACTTCAATCCTCTATTGAATAGTGTGATAAATTTATTCAGTTAGTTGCAAGTGCTAGATTAGTAATTTATTTTGATCCTATTCTTACTTGACTAATTTTAGCAGAGACAGTAATTAATAATGGATTTCAACCTTTACCATCTGTATAAATAAGCTAGATCCAACCAATCCAAATCCTGTGGTTTCCACTTCCAAACCTGGAACACCCAAACAGGAAAGGATGAGATTCTGATACAAAGAGTCTAATCTGTATTCTGCGATGCATTCTCTGATAATAGACGATTTTGAACTATAAACCATAGACTCTAGGTTAGATTCTGGTAGGTATAGAACTGGAGTGGTGATTTGGATACGAAGCTGCAATGCACATTGTCACAGTAGAAGACAGATGATTTTCCACAGGCATGTGTTTGGAGAAAAGGAGGAGAATGCATTGAGATGAAGTGGGAGGCAAGAATGGAATGGAGAGATGGCTGAAGTTTCTAACTTTTCTGTTTTATACTCATATGTTTTGGAACCATAGTGGCCCAGTTCTACAAATACTCATCAGATCACCAATGTAATCACACAATAGTAAAAGTCATGTGGATGACATGTTGCTCTTACAATTAAAAAGACACTGTATCTTCCTCAAGCTTCAGAGTTACATCCAATACTAGAAAATACTTTTCTGAAATATTGTGGAAATCTTTTGTGATCTTTAGTGGTTAGGATTAGTACTCTGAAGGTAACTTTCTTCTAAGTATTCTTTTTACCGGTCTCTAACCTGACCTTTGGTCACAAAGAGCACCTGTTCCATTAGACTCTGAAATATGGATAAGGGGCACTGTTCTGATGAAACACCAAGCATTTCTAGGCCAGTATTTGCAAACGGACTGCCTGCTCAAGTTCCCATTCTGCAAATGTGCTTTGGCTTTAAAGGTCAAGAACAGCACCACAGGGACTTTTGATTGCATTATTGTGATTTCTCAGCTATGAATCACTTTCATTCCAAAGCTGGAGAGCCAGGGCTTTAAAGGAAATTTAGTCATTGCATCTTGAGATATTACGTCCACTTGTTTGGCATTCAGTTAAAACTCTTCATATTGGCTGGCACTGGAAAAGGCCTTTTCAATTATTTCATGCAATAAAATAAAATTAAAATAAGATGACTGGGATGTGTGATTCTCATTTATATTTTTATTGTTTGCCAATACATGACTTGGAATGACAGATCATACCTGCTTCATAAGGTATATTTAAGAAATTGAATTCAAATATAAATCAATACATGTTTTCATTTATAAAGAGGTGTGTAGTAGTCTAAAATTTCTTAACTTCATTAGTCAAAATCATCTCAGATATTTATTACAAGAAATGCATCTATCTATAATATATGTGTATGAATAACAATGTTTGCATGTTTATAATATAAGCATAACATTTGTCTTATTAGGATCATATAGCATGTCTTCGAAGGAAAAAAGATACAATCATAACTAAAACACAATATTTGTACTTCTCACTCATTAAAAATATCTATATTTTATGATTTTCACCTGAGAAACTCATCACAAACTGTTTTAGGTTTGCATTGCTATAATATAAGTCTATGACCAAAAGCAACGTGGGTACAAAAAGATTTATTTCATCTTACAACAATCAAATCATACTCCATCACTGAGGCAAATCAGCAAAGGAACTCAAGCAAGGAACATGGAGGCAAGAAATGAATGAAAGACCATGGAGGAATGCTGCATGCTGGTTTGTTCTTCAGGCTCATGTTAAGCTAGCATATACCTCCCAGGACCATCTATCCAGATATAGCATCAATAGTAGTATGCTGGGCCCTCCAACATCAGTGATTAATCGATAAGAGACCCCACAGCCTTGCCTGAAGGCCAATTTGATGGGAACGCTTTCTCTTGTGGTTCCCTTTTCCAAGATAACACTACCTTGTGAGAAAAAAACTAAAAGAACTCATTGTCAATTTGATAGAAAACACACCATTATTAAATCCTATTTTTTTCTTTCTTAGTTGTCCCCAAGTTGCCATGTTAATATTAGCATCACTGTATAAAGCACAGTCTGTTTTTTTTTTTTAATCAGACAGAACTTTAAAAATTCCAACAACTGAATATAACCTAGTCCTGACACTGGAAGGCTTGTCTGGCTTCAAGTGATTGCTAGCTGAGACTATATCCCTCTTTACAAGGAGTCCTCATTAGGATCATCTTCATAGACTTCATGACATTTCCACTGCATTAGGTTTCCACACCACCCTCCAAATGCCCCTTTAATTCCAGCTATCTCTTCCCACACCTTCACTCTCCACCTCTGCTCCCATCCCTACCCACCCTGAATCCATCCTTAAAATCTATTCTCTTTTCCCCTCCCAGGGAGATCCCTGCATTCCCCCAGAACCCTCCTCCTCTTTACCTAACCTCACTGGGTCTATGGATTGTAGCTTGGTTATCATTTACTTAATGGTTAATATCTACTTATAAATTAATACATGTCATATTTACCTTTCTGGGTCTTGTTTACCTCACTCAGGATGATTTTTTCTAGTTCCATCCCCTTTTTTTGTCACAAATCTCATGATGTCACTTTAACAACAGATAATATTATTTTCACTCCATTGTGTAGATGTACCACACTTTCTTTATCCATTCTTTTGTTGAGGGACATCTAGGTTGTTTCCACACAGAAATCTCCCAAACAACCCAGGCTGTCACTAAGACAAAAGGTTGCTCTCTACAAAGTGATGGGGGGGACGACGACATTGCAGCGGACAACACATATATAACTCATTGAACACGGAGAAGTAGATCTGGTGTCTACATGGAGCTCTTACCACTCTGTTTTAGTCTCTTTGGTGTGGCAGGGTACTCTGCAGTCTACTGAAAGAGAAATGTGGACACCAACAAAGCAACAAAATGTTTGACCTACAGTATGTCCTGCCAGTCAAATATGCTATGGCAATGGTGGCACAGAAGTTTTGGGAATAGCCAATCAGTGTCTGATTTCACTTAAGGTCCAATCCATGAGAAGAAAACTACAGATGCTTCACTTAATTTATCAGTTCATCTATAGATAACACCTCATGTGTTTCCATGTCTTAACTACTGTGACTATTGCAGCAATAAACATGGATACACAATTATCTTGGTGGTAGGAGTCAGAACCCCCTTTTGTTGCTGTTTGTTTTTGTTAATGTTGTTTTTGTTTGTTTATTTACAAGACAGAGTTTTTCTGTGTAGGTTCTAGTGTTCTCGAACTTACTCTGTAGACTGGGCTGACCTCAAACTCAGAGATTCTCCTGCCCCTGTCTCCAGAATGCAGGAACTAAAGGCATGTGCCACAACCTGCCTCAGAGCTCTTTTGTTATATACTAGGAACAACATAACTGGATCCTGTAATAGTTTAAGTTTCAGTCAGTTGATGAAATACAATGCTAATTCCATAATAGATGTTCAGAATGAGACCATCTCCTAAGCATTTGGAGTCACTCTTGGAAAGTCTAACACCTGCATCTTGAGCTGTTTTCCATACAACCATTTAGATTGTTGCCTTACATGAAGGTCTTCCATCTAATTTTGTTGTTATTCTAATTACTTTTTAAAAAATGTCTCTTTAATGTTGAGAACTTCATACATGTATACAATAAAATATGGTCCTAAATGGCCACCCATTTGCTCCCTCTTGCTTTTCTGATATTCTTTTTAACAAGATCCCGTCTAAACTTATGAATGGGTATGGAGCCACCCACTGGATCATGTAAAACTTAGCAGTAGATATATCCTCCAAAAAGAATAGTTTTTGATCTCTTGACAACTTACATACAGCCAGTAGCTCTTAAAGCATGGGATGGAGTGTGAAGATCATCTATCTCCTGTATGTTTTTCTTGTATTTCCTGCAGAATTTTGGCTGCTTTGATCTTATGTAGACAGCCATAGCTTTTGTGAGTTCATGGGTGCACTAATGAAACTGTGTCTAGAAGGCAGCAGTTCATAGCACTTCCTTCTCCCTCAGCTCTCACATCTTTTAACGAATCTTTCACAATGTCCATGAGTTCTGGTGTGTGTAGCGGCGAGGAGCGTTACAGGTTTAGAGCTGAACACCCAGTCTCTTATGCTCAGAACCATGGCCAGGTAGTTACACATATCTTCATTGACTGCTGTCCACTGAAGAAAGAAGCATCCTGACCAAGCTTGAGAACAGCCCAGGTCTATGGTATAAATATAAATATTTAGAAGACAATTTGACAACATGATCATTTAACAAAATAGCAATAGCAAATGATATCCTAGGGGCCATCACCTCCATAGTCGTGGGCTTTGATCCTGTATTGTAGCGGGAGACGTGAAATTCCTTCTGTGGAGCAGGCCTCAAATCCAGTCAGAAAGTGGTTAGTTACGCGATAAAAATCACGCCACTACTCCAGCGAGCACATCTTACTTGGCAAGTTAGTGCTGCAGCATGAAAGGTTTAGGACTGGATAAAGACCATTGGTGTGTTTTCTTCCCCAACAGCCTGCATAGCGCCTTCAGGCGTTATGAGAACTAACAAGACAGGAAGACACTTCCTGTTCAATTTGAGAGTGACCTTTCTATTTTCTACATTCAAAGAATGTGATGTGCTCATCTACATGGACACTGTCTTAGTGATGGTTTTATTGCTATGAAGAGACACCATGACCATGGTAACTCTTAAAAAGGAAAGTATTTAATTGGGGATATCTTACAGTTCAGAGGTTTAGTCCAGTATCATCATGGTGTGGTGGCATGCAAGCAGATACAGTACTGAAAAAGGGAGCGGAGAGCTCGACATCTGGATCTTCAGGCAACAGGCAGAGAACTGGCTTGAGCTTCTGAGACTTCAAAGCCCACCCACTAGTGACACAATTCCTCAAACAAAGTCACACCCACTCCAACAAGGCCACACCTCCTAATAGTGCCACTCCTTATGGACCAAACATTCAAACACAGGAGGCTATGGGGGCCATGCCTATTCACACCACCACAGAGATAAAAGCTGAATGATGTTGGAGATTTGGCCATCTTTAGATAGATGAACTCTCACTAACATCAGTGAAGAAAGATATCTGTACTGGTTTATTAAAATGTAATTTTATTCATAGTACTCTATTTCCTGCATACTATCACTCAGGAACAAATAGAAATACCTTTATACAACAAAATAATATTCATTGTCATGCTTTTCTCATACGTAAAAATGATTGTTTCCAAACTAAAGAAGTATGAAGTAAAAATATTTGCAACAAAAGGGAGTTTAATTGAATAAATATCAGTTGTACACATCAAGATAAACGAATGATAACTTATAGTTCATTATAAAATGTCTTAAAGAAAAAAATTTAATTATTTTATGTGTATGAACATTTTGCCTGCATGTATGTATGTATGCCATGTGCATGCTAGCTGCCTGCAGTGGCCAGAAGAGGACATTAGATCCTTTAGAACTAGGGGTCGCAGATGATTGTGAGCCTCTATGTGGGTGTTGGAAACCAAACTTAGGTCCTCTGAAAGAGAGGCCAGTACTCTTAACCTAGGCCATCTTTGCAGCTTGCATTGTGAAATAAAATTTAAAGGAACTTGTATGTTAAAGTAGGTAGAGTGATCGTGAAGGAAATACAGGATGTAACATCTCAATAAATAGAAGATAAGTAACATTTTAA
>CABHPR010120244.1:0-37688 GCA_902168415.1 Peromyscus melanophrys
TTTTCATTCATTCTATACACCAATCAAAGATCCCCCTCTTCCCTCCCCTCCACCCTCCCCCCCAGCCTTCCTTCCCAACCCACTCCTCACTCGCTGCCATAAGAAGGCAAGGCCTCCCATGGGGAGGCATATCCAGTAGAGGCAAGTCCCAGCCCTTCCACCTGCCTCAAGGCTGCACAGGGTGTCCCATTATAGGTAGTGGGCTCCAAAAAGCCCACTCATGAACCAGGGATGGATTCTGATCCTACCGCCAGGGGGCCCCCAAAACAGATCAAGCTACACAACTGTCTTGCCATGCAGAGCTCCTAGTCCAGTGCCAGGTAGGCTCCATAGCCATTGATCCAATTTTCATGAGTTCCCACTAGTACTTACTGAAGTCAAGGCAGTGTTGAAGCCCTTGGGTACACATGAACAAAGTGAAATGCTTTCCATAATGAGACTTATAGAAGACCCACTCAAACAACCCAGTGTAAATAGGAAATGGTTAAAACCAAAGACAACTGTTGAATTGGATTAAGGTAAACTTTTCCAGCTTCTGCTTGAAAGGGCATTTTATAAAAGACATGAGAAATATCTGAGCAACTGTGAGCTATGACATTTTAAGAGGAGGGAATAAACGTATGGAAACAATGGAAACAAAGGGACTATTCAAGGAGGTACAACTATCATGATAGTAGTCTAGGGGAAAGTGAGAAATGGTAGCCCTGCTGCTAAAGAGAGTTACAGGGCTGACTACCTGGAGTGCTGAGATAGCAAGCTGTTTGTATTCAGGATTCCAGCAAACCTCTGAGTGAAGTGAAAGAGAATAAGGATTGAAGTGCCTAGTTACTTAGGAAAAGTGAGAAAGAAGAAAGGACTTGAAATATAGGTTGAGGGCCATGATGCCCAGTATTTACCCTTTGGCAGAGTTCTAAAGCTACTGATCATTACTGATACTTTGGAAACCTATCCTGAACCAGACAAAGGAGCCAAGAGAAGTAACATATTTATAATTACAATGTAAATAACTGTCTTAGAGTTTTTTGTTCTTTCTTGTTAGTCTCTTAGGAAAATCCATTCAACTTATTGACTGATTATGTAATTGTCTTTCTATTGCCATTTCTTGGTTTTTCCCTTTGAATCTTTTGTATTCAACCATGTTTATCTATTTGTGACTCTTAGATGACTATGGTATAAATTCATTTAGAATCCTGATGTTGCTATTTACCAATATAAGTTTCCTCACTTCAAAAAGAATTTGCATATAATTAGCAATTAGTCAACAATTGCTTAGTGCATTTGTAAACTATCAGCTATCACAAGAAGGTGTAAGAAAATATATGCAAGTCATTGATAACTGAATTGCTTCATATAATAGAAGTATGTAATATCAGAGTAATAACAGTAATGAAGCAGAACAACAGCAAAGAACAGCATGAGTACTCAACAAAGCAGGGTCAGAAATGTCTGAATCCGTCTTCACTGCAGCTGAGTATATTCCTGGGCAATGGTCATATCTTCCATTATCTACATATTTGGTTCTATTAAGATATCATTTTTCTGAAGATGTGAGAGGGCATAAGTTTTATCTCTACATAACTAAAGGTTTGTAGATTGTCCCTATTTATCTCTCTGATAAATTAATGTGCAATACAGTTTTAATTATAGTAACTAACTATTATTCTTGTAGAATATTTAAGAAACAGTGTGTCCTTGAAACTGCATTTAGGACCAAATTCTTAAAATACTATATTTGATTTTTGGTTCATATGACTATGATAAAGATTAATTTATAAGCTGAAGCCATAAGCATCAACACCAACTGGCAGTGAAATAAACATAACAATATACTGTAACACATGTTATGTGGATGTGGTCTCTCTTTTTTCTCTCTGAAAAGATTCTACTGTGTTTTTCTCTATTTTCAGACTGCAGTTGAATGTGTGTAACAGAAACCATAGAAAGCAAAAGTTTAGATGAGATGAGACTACTTTACTCATAGCCTGTATATTATTTTCTTAAATTTTCGATTTGATAATCCCTATTTTAAAGGAGAATTTCTACAAATGGTAATTATTTTATATTTAGATTATGTTTACTTTCTAAAAATACTACATTAGAGAAAATGTTAAATCTGATCTATCCTATTTTTCTTATGTAATTGAAATGAAAATTTAAAAATAGATCTAGCCAGTAAACCTGGGTTCATGGGCACTTACACAATACCAGGTGGGAATCCCTCCTTCTCCCCTCATGGTGCCCATCTGCTGGTACCCATCTGCCTTTGTAAAGAGGGGTATGTTAAAGTGTAAAGGAACATCAATGTCTGTAAATTGCTTAGAAAGCAAGATTGAGATTCCCCAGGGTGATGGTATAATTTACTTGAAGTGAAACTTCATTTAAAGTGAAACTGTACATTCTGATATCTAAAATGCATTGTGTTCTTTAAATTGCATTTTCAGTTTATACAGAGCTACTTTTCTTGGAACGGAGTTTACTTCTGAAATCAGATTGCATTCTACTCTATTTCTGCTCAACAGATCACGCTTATGCCCAAATGAAATCATTCTATTTTTTTCTACACAGAGAAAGGCTTGATATGGCCAGCTTTGTCTGACTAGGGTTCGATTCACATTCACTCACATATCAGCAGCTTCTTCATACAGGAAGGCTATGTTAATAGCAGCCACAGTGTTAAGTTAGAACTGTTAGAGGCTGCACATTGATTGTATTGCCCATCGGAGAGTGCTAGAAATGCTCTCTGTGGGGAAAGATGCCTTGTAGAAATATCACTGAACACTTAATGGGAGCCCTTGGGTCCTATGTAGTCGGTACTATTATTGAGAAAGACTGCAGTCCAGTAAGTACTTTTTTGGAGGTTTATATGTAAATTCCACGTATACCCTACACAGTCATAATACCATGAGAGATCAGCTATTGCTCCATGAAATTAATATTGTTTCAGGAGATTATTGCTAAAATATTAGCTGTAAGACAAGTCAAATACACTTAGATTCTGATTTTTGATCATTTGTGACTTTTGTGAGGTAATGGGTCAATGAAATATTGGATAGAATATAGAGAAACTAAAAGCAAAGTTTACTGAATGGAACCAAAAGTCATTCTCCAGAAGTTATATGGGAGACTGTTGTGACTAGAAGGCTTGAGGTAAATTGGCATAAGCTGGGGAAAATGACACAATAGCTTCCTCTGGTAGAGGCTTTGAGCCAATGCACTTATTTGGGAATCCAATTTATCAAATCCATCTCTTAAATTATATAGCCTGCTTTTCCTGAGTAGCTCAAATTGTTTTACAGACATTATCTCATTTGTCCTCATAAAGAGATGGGAAGTTACTATTGAGTGAATACTTCATGGAGAGAATATGTTAATGAATGTAAATTTAGAGTGAGTGTTTTTAATCCCTACTGTATTACCCACTGGGTTCCTGACAATGATAAGTTAAACTATACTAGTCTTATCTTTTTTATCTAAACCAAGGAGAAATATTCAGACATTGCACTTAATATCATGGGGAGTATTATAAGGAGTCATGCAGACTCTCAAGACAATTCTTGGAATGATTGAAAGTAAAAGGCTTCTTCTAAATTTGAATAAACTTAAAGCTACATGAAATTGTGATTTGTTTTTGAATCAATTGCTTTACACAGCCAGGTATACTTGTTTATCATGGTAATTTCAGTTACAAAATTTATTATTGAAATTATTTATTGGATTTTGAACATTCATCAGGAATTTATCTGTGGTGGGAGTTACTGAAGAGAATAATATGATTATGATACGTAAGAGAGTTCTAATCTAACCAGAGGAAAAGTCATGAAAAGAATATTCTACAACAGGACATCTTGACAATTCTGGCCACTACTGTGAAGAAAGAACTTAAGGATTATAGATGAAAAGAGAATTGTTTTTACTTCTGTGAAATGAAATCATATTTGAACAATGATGCAAGAGGAGTTTGTAGCAAAGTTCTAAAGGATCCCTTTAGTAGCTAAGGGGGAACTTTACTAACAGAGCCACAGATTTTAAGCCTTGTGAACCTAAATGGCACATTTACTGTGCTCTTGGTCTGTAAAGATAATTGTGACTTTGGGGGAAAAAAAAGGAAGAAAAAGAAAAAAAAGAGAAAGGAACTGAGCATTTGTTGAAGCCATGGAACATATACCAAAACTGGATGCACAAAAGAAGTAACTCACAAAGTATGAGGGTTTTAAGTTTATCTGTATCCTACATTCCAGGTTTCATTTAAAGTTTAGGCTTTATTTTTAGCTCCACATAGATTTAATAGTGGAATTCTCTTAGATAATAGCAAAGCCACGAAGATCATTTGATTGTGACCATCCTGGAAAATAAAGAGAGTGAGGATCAAATTAGTAACATTTAAAGAGTACCAACAAATCAGCCCGTGTAGATAAAAGAAGAGAAGATAAATAAGAACGAAAAGTGTTATTAAATTCTCTTGTGAAGTCGAAGAAATTTAATCAGAACCACAACTCATTTTGCAGGTAGGGGAACTAACTGATACTTGGAAAGGAAAATTATGAATTCACATTTACTTTGATATTCCTCAGGATTTATAGTTAGAAAGTATCTGTTTTATAATAACAGAAATTTCATTAATAGAAAGAATACTTAGGGGGTGGTCACAATTAGAACCTGTTATGGCACAATGTTAATGTCACACATTGTTTTAAATGAAAACAGTAATGTCACGTGGTAGCTGGGATTAACTACCCTATGTCTAGGACCTGTGGGTTGGCTGGTTGGTTTTTTGGTGGTGTTGGTTGACACCATATTTAATGTCAGCTGATTTGTACATAGGTCCTCTCCAATTTAATCATCTGGGTTTTATATGTGTGTGTGTGTGTGTGTGTGTGTGTGTGTGTGTGTATAAAACATTTCAGAATATTTTGTAATGCGTTATGTTTTAATGTTTTAATCTGTTTTGTGTTGAAAAGATATACTTGTTTTGTTGAGTATTTCAGTGTTAATGATTCAGGAGGCTGCAGGAGCGATGAGAATGGTGATGGCAGTAGTTGAATGATTCACCAGCTGTCTCTCTAGGGCAGGAGATGGAAACAATGTGATTCACTAACCATTCAATTTATTTGTAGTCTTCCTGTTCATTAGCCCATGAATAGTATTAACCGGTTAAAACAATGATTCAGAATTTTCTTATCAGTGTTCATTCAGCAGAAAAATCTTGAAGTCCCATTGTTTATTTTTTTTCCTTGCATCAATGATAAATTAGAGAAAAGTAATTAAATACTGTTGGCAATAACTTGCTTGTTGTACCTTGAAAGACTAATGTAACTCATTATAGAAAGCTTGATGGCCATGCTTATTTTCATTCTTCCTCTTTGGTACTGATACAGGCACATGAAGATGAACATCCACTTAGATCATTTTACCAGTGGAAGGAATTGCAGCTAACTCTATCTTGTAGGCTGCAATAAGGTAACTAGGTTAAAAGTATGATTTGAATAGAGGTGAGATGATTGAATCTTCGATATGAGTTAGGTGCTATAAAATACAGTGTAGATGAAGTAAACTTTGCTGACATCTTCCTTATACATTTGCTAGTATTTCTACTGAGGAATAATGCACTTTTAACTTTCTACAATTGTTACATTCATTTACTAAGTCATAGCATTATATTCCACTAAAAATAAGTATTCAATCAGTACTCAAAATTAGTTTGAACACCTCATTTTAAAAGTGATGCTTTAAATATAAACAAGAAATACAACAAAGCTTTTCAGCTTTTTCAAAGAAAGAAAAATGGGAAAAGATGGGCTGGAGAAAGCAAAAGCAAAAGAACAGAGGGAGCAAAACCCATTGCTCCACAGAGGATGCTGCTCAGCTCGGAGGGGCTACTTTTAGTTTTGTTTGACAATTAACAAAAACACATCCTACTAATAAATAATGTGTAAGATGGAGTTCTGGTTTTGCTGGGTAAAAGTAACATGAGTGAGAACAAAAGCACTCAATTCTTTGGACTATGGAATTCTGATGTTAGAGGCCACATGGTATTTTTAAGCACAGGAAACCTAACTAGAAACACTTAAATGAGGAACCAAACATCTTTGCAGGACTGTTCACTGCAAAGCAGACACACATTTAGCTCTCTCTCCATTACACAGGGTTTTTAATAAGTCATTTAATTTGTTGACAATGTTATATGTAATTTGATTGGTCTTTTAGAGACACTCTAATTAAAAATTAAATGGATCAGGTCTGATTGCAGTGTTCCACTGACATGCTGTGTGGGAATTCTCACTTTCATGACTCTGAGGGGTTGGTGCTGTATAAAGAGGATCTGGCACCTCCACAATATAGCTCAGTAGTAGCGTTACCTGCAAGCTATTAATTTAGCAGATATCTAATGAAGCATTAGAGAAAACCTTCAGTCTTCTGAGATAAAAAGCAAATCCTAGATTTTAGAAAACTAGTAATTATTTTAGTGTATTCCTAATACATGAAGTAACTAAAAAACATCTGAAAAATTATACATTTGCAGTTAAGTGTTTTAAATGTTCTTCTATCAGAGTTTAAAATGGAAATGTAGAGCATCAATGAAAAGTTTATTTTGCTTCATCATTACCTTGAATATAGTATGTTCACTGAATATAGTTTCTAGTAAGTTTTTGAATGAGACTCCACAAATAAGCACTTACAGTTATAAAATTTAAGCCAAACATATCATGATTAACAGGAGCAGTTGAGGGTGACTTGAGAAGGGAAATATGGCATTATATTACAGTCAGGTATTGTTAAGATTTTAGTCTTACGTATCTATGTCTTAATTTCCTTTTTATTCAGATTTATAGTGTCATAGACAATTGTGTCATTCAGCTTCTAAGTCTTATGATACTTTAATAAAGGCTCCAAATCTGTGAAACTATTTCAAGTCCATAGACAAGTAGGTAGCAATGAAAGGGAGCTAAATACCTAGTTTTTTCATATTCATGAAAATGGAAGTAAAATAATCCTATGTTTGACTTTATCCACCAGTTTAACCACTTGCCAACAGTGATTCACTTGAATTTGAATTACTTTCCTTTAAAATGACAAAGTCCTGCAGATGGGTTAATATGCCCTGAGATGTGTTTGTGTCACTGGAGAAAAATAGTTGTCTGAGTCATAAGTTATAACATATTGGGAAGTAGTCATACATTTCAGGGGGAGAATATTGCAGAGTCCATGTTAATCTATAAATGGAGGATTCAAAGACTAGTTGGATACTTGTCTATATAACAGCTATAACCTCAGTCTTTTACCTATAAAATATCAGCTCATGAGTTTTAAAAACCTACTTCTTGTACCATTTAAGATCCATTTCTTGATTTCAAAATATATCCATTCTTTATGAAACTGGCATGTTTTGGGTATTTCCTGTGAACTCTGTTGTTTCTGAGAGAAGCTAGCCTCCTGCCTCACATGCTTCTGTAGGCAGTAGGGAGAATAAAAATGATTGAAGATTCCACAGAATTTCCTACACCCACTGTGTTTGAAAATAATGTTTACAGTGTCTAATTTAGCTGGTTATGAATAGAGGTTTTGGAGTACTGCTTTTGGGGGTTGACTCTGTATTCTTTATTAACTATGGAGCTTTGAGGAATTTATTAACCTTTCCAGGCTTCTTCAGTTTTATCTTAAAACAACAGACATCACAATAACACTAGTTAGTCTGTTTTTTTATAGAAGAGGTCAGTTTAAAATGTAATATTATATATAAAGCTCCTAGCACAATGCCTATCAGGTAGTGAGCCTTCAAAAAACATCAATGGTATTGTTAAAATTATATTAATTCTCTTGAATAACTTGGTCTTGCATTTCCATAACATCAATTATTTCTTTGGCAGAAAGGTACCACAGCAAAGTAACATCTGAAAGTATTTTTCATTTAATTTCTTTATGGGAAAAATACAAAGCTGTATTATTATGCTGGGAGGTATCCCAGTAGAGGACTATTTGTGAAGTACACTCAATGTCACCAGTTGCATCTCCAGTACCCAGAACAGAAAGACAAAACAAACTAGTATTTATGCAAGACATGTGACAATCAACAACAACAACAAAAAAGGGGCACATTAATCTAGTAAATAAAGAAATGGTCTTGACATTCAAGGATGGGAAGAAACTGCCATGGAAGAGAAATGTGGGTGAGAGTACTAAATAGAGGGAGCAGGTCTAAAAATTCACACAAATAAAAAAAAAATGTTTAATATGTTCCTAAATCACCTAGGAAAACCACATGCTTACCAACATCTAGGAGAAAACCAGGCCTGTGTGACTTAAAGCATACATGCTTTTAGAGTTCTTTAATAAGCAAAACAAAATACCAAAACTTTTCAAAAGTAACCCAATGTTCTAGGAGGCTTGAGAAAATTGATGCCTTAAAGTTCACGTGCCTGTCTAGCAAGAGAAATGTACAGCATGCACCATGATCAAATGAGCCAACTTGGGACAAGTTACTAGTGGTTCTGAGATGCTTGAAGAAGAGCTTAGAACCTTGTGTCTAGACAATACTCTTCAAACTCATATTGGAAGCTGTCAAAAACTGTTGAGCATAACTCTGAAACTTCTGACCTAGAAACTCTGATGCCTGTAGTCTTTGATTTCACAAGCATTCTGGAACATCGAAATTCTAAAAAGGGTGAGCCTGGAGCTACATGCCTGTATGTCCAGCTAGTCAAGGGGCCGAGCTGGGAAAATTGCAATTTATAGAACTTTTCTTGGTTATAAGGGCAGTTCAAGGTTAGCCTAGACAACTAAGTAACACCCTGTATCAGGGTAAAGGGAGAGCTCAACGGTAAATTTCTAACTACGCTTAAAAGTTAGGTTCTAAGCTGCCTGCAATAGATATCAGTTATGTGAGAGCACACATAATTAAAAAATAATTAGATTTCTTACTTAAGCAAGACATTAAATAAATGATGATGTTTTACATGGATCGTGTTAATGGCAGTATCAAGTTTATGAGATCTAGAACCAAAGCAGAGGAAGGCCACTGGGAATGCCCAGTTATCTTATTAAGTTAATTGAGGTGGGAAGACCTCCTACTCACCTCAGGTGGCACTGTTGTCTAACTGGGATCCTCAACAGCATGAAGCAGAGAAAGTGAGCAGAGTACAAACATACCAGATTTGGGATGCGATGTGGGACCAGCTGTTGCTGCTTTGACTTCCTTATATTGGTGGCCGGTACCCTTGAACTATGAGCAATAATAACCCCTTTACTCTTGAAGTTGCCTTTGCCAGAGTTCCTCATTTTATCAACAGAAAAATAAACTAAGATTGTTGGTATAATACATGTATGAAAATGCAAAAAAGAAAGAAATGATTTGATTATAATCTACACCTATTGGATAGAGAGAGTTTAAGGATAAATAAAGAATGTCATGTATACCAGGCATCCTTTTTCATCACTGAAAGTAATGAAATAGAGTTTGGTGGACTGAGAAGATGGAATTGGTAGCTGGGAGATTCCTAGAAATTTTGGTTTTGAACACACAGACTGATAAATTAATGAGATATCTAAGTTAAATGATACAGTGCTAAAAGGATAAAGATGATGGTATTTTGGTGAGGTGTTGGTCACAGAGTTAGTATATATAAGTATGGAATAATGAAATAGTAGAAAACAATATGTAATTACACTCCATTCTGTCTTGACAAAACATAAACCAATAACATAATAGATTGTGTACAAGTTGATTTCTCCCATTTCAAATTGTTTTAGAAAAGAAATGTGATACAGCTCTTTCCCCAGTGAGTAGCTGGTACTTAAAAGAAATTCCACCACTGGTGATCATGCTTAATTCTCAGCAACTTTGAATAAGCTCTTGGAATTTCAACTGCTAGGAAAACATAAACAGAAACAGAATTTGTTGGGAGCTTTTCATTACTTTGTTCTGTATTATTTTGAGTTTGTTTCATGTATTTATTTCAAAATTTATATTTAATACTAATTTAAAACTATGCTAAATTTATTAAAATATATCTATTTTATTTATCTTTTTGAAGCACATGTATAATAAACATCTGAATTTCATGACAGATGCAGACATAAATTCAGAAGAATTACTTTGGATGAAATCACAGGATTTGGAAGCATTTTCATATTCTATGTATAAAAAAGAAATGATGTAAGTGCATTGTATCATTAAAATGTTTAGGTAATATACTCATAGCTACCTGTGCATATTAGGAAAGACAAAAGAATAGAGATGTATATTTTTTAAGGGTATAGTCAAGATGAAACATATATGCAGAAGTTCAGGGATGATGATGGAAATTACTGACGAACACTTGTCAAGATAAGAAACATGGGAACACAACTAAATAACACTTATATGCACATTGACCTCTTAATTTTATTCAGCTATAAAACCTAAATTAATATTTTTCTCTGAACAGAGCATTTTAAGATATTTTCATTAAAGTATCTTTACTTTTTAAACATACGTCTTGAAAATTAAGTATTGCAAACTCATAGTAATCTCACTATATTTAGATTATGGTTTAATTTTCTACTGTTAGTCTTTATATTTATGTATATATACAATTAAATATTTCCTATCTTGAAATTTGATGGATGTACATTAGTCACTGTTAGAATATTGAATTCACATTGTAAACTATTAACCTATTTCAATTCTTAAGTGTTTCTATGATAAATAATATGGGAATAAACTTTTTGCTGAAAAAGATAAGTATAATATATGATACATATGAAAAAATTCAGATACTTTATTTCGGAATAAACTTTTATGCCCTCTGAAATATCACAACATATATATTCACACAGTGGCCTTAATGTTGAGGCATGAATACTTGTATTTATTCTGGGCCTTAACATTTTGACAAATTAGGTTTAGGTATTTATTTTTTAAATATATTCTCTATTTGAAATTATATAATTGTCCTATTAAATTGATACAAATTTGAAAAAGTACATAGTTATATTACCTTTAATATTATAAGTTATAATTTATTAAATTAATAATGTAAACATTTTTCTTATTAAAAGACATTATGTAGCTTGCTATATGTAATAAAATAGTTTCTGTACATATAATATAGGTATAAATTATATAAAAATGGTACTTCAAATATGATGTATTTTTAGAATAAAATATGTTAATTCAACTTACAAAACTGAGACTATTATAATACTTTTTAAAAAATATTTCTTTCCATTAAATCTACCTTTTATTTTATTTTATTGATTTTGAAATGATGGTCCAAGCACCAGTGCAGAAAGTTCTACAAAAAGTCACAAGGGACAGCTAAAAATACTTATTTCTACATCTCATCGATAAAATCTTTAGTGGTTGAAATTTTGGAATCGGTATTTTTAATAAGTTCCCCAGGTAATTGTAATCATTTTAAACAGCATTCAGAACCAATGACCTGGATTACCTGAGATACTCAGTCCGTGTCTCTTCTGGTTTGTATGTTTTACATCTGTTCCTCTTCCATCCTCCATATCCAAATAAAACCCATTGCATTAAGGTTTGAACTAAAGCCATTCTTACATTCTGCCTCATGGGATCAAATTTTAATGCTGCAATTTAACATTGAATACTGCAGCTTTTTACAGACGTGTTCTCTTTGCACTTTGTCTAAAGACGTGGATAAAGGATAGGACTAAATGCCTGAGAAGCAAGCTGTCTACAAGATGCTGAATTCTTTCGACATCCTTGGCTTTCATGAAAGGAATGTAATCATTCCTTAATTAAAAGAAATCCTATATGATAATGTATAGAAATGTACAGATTATTTGTGAAAGCTCCATATAATTATGCTGTACGATATTATCATGGTTTAATTTAATGTGGATGCTATACACTACTGAAAGAACACATTCTCTGTGCTCGTTTGAATGTGACTGGCTCCCACAGACTGATTTTATATATATATATATATAAATACTTGCTCTCTAGGGAGTGGAACTGTTTGAAAGGTTAAGGATTCGGAAGTACGGCCTTGTTAGAGGAAGTGTGTCACTGAGGATGGGCTTTGAACTTTCAAATGTTCATGTCAAGCCCAGTCTCTCTTTGCTGTGGATGTCACTCTGTATGCTGTGAATGTGTTGCTCTGATTGGTTGATAAATAAAATGCTGATTGGCAAGTAGCCAGGCAGGAAGTATAGGTGGGATAAGCAAACAAGGAGAATTGGAGGAAGGCTAGAAGGTTCAGTCAGTAGACCCAGCCTGCCCTCCAGGGAGCAGCATGTAAAGGCACACAGGTAAAGCCATGGAACATGTGGCAACATACAGATTAACAGAAATGGGCTGAGTTTAAATGTAAGAGCTAGTCAGTGGTAGGCCTGAGCTAATGGCCAAGCAGTTTTAATTAATATAAGCTTCTGATTGATTGTTTTATAAGCAGCTGCGGGGTCCGTGGGATTGGGCAGGACCAGAGAAAACTTCAGCTACATCTCTTTCATTCTTTCTCTATCTGTAACTGCCTGTCTCTGTCTGTCTGTCTCTCTCTTTCTGTGTCTCCATCTCTCTTTGTCTCCCTGTCTCTCTGTTTCTCTGTCTCTCTGTCTCTCTCTGTCTTTCTCTCTCTATCTCCCTCTCTGGCTCTCTCTCTGTCTCCTTCTGCCTGTGGACCAGGTAATAGTTGTTAGCTAATGTTCAGTGCCATGTGCGATGCCAAGCTCCCTGCCATGATGATTGTGAACTAAGCCTTTGAAACTGTAAGCAAGACCCCACATAAATACTTCATTTGTAAGAGTTGCCTTGATCATGGACATAGTATCTCTTCACAATAACAGAATAGCTAAAAGGCATTCATGTAGAGGAAATTGGTGGCAATGAAAGAAAACACTGGATGGGATATCAGCAATGATAACAAACATATAATATTTGAAGAAGAGAAAACTGTCCATGAAATTTCTTTGGGTGGTTGCTTTGGTTGGATTTAATACTTGGGATTGATCTCAGGGCTTTACTACTGAGCTATGAAATGTTTACATTTTATGTGGAGACAAAGTCTCACTAAGAGAGGACTGGTTTACTTTAGATAATCGTTTCAGAGGGAATTTAATACATCATAGTTGGCTGAGGAAAGGCATGGTGGAATTCATGGCACTGGGAAGGTATGAGAAGCCACTCACATCAGGTACCTATTTATTGCCAAAAAACGTGGATTTTAAAGTGTTCAAAGAGCTGGACTGGGAGACTTACTTTTGCCTGTGGGTCTTCTTCCACCCAACCACCCCTGGGCTTACCGCTCCACTACAGTCTAGGAAGTGAGTGTTCCAACCAGAAGCCACCAAACACTCTTCTCACCTCCACTACTACCACCTGTTCAAAGATACCTAAGTTTTTGAGATGTAAGTCTTATCCTCACTGCAGAAGGCACATGGATGGTTTAACATGGAGAAATTTCTGTCACCCTGTTTGTTTGAGGCCAATATTCTCTGCAATTGCCAGTAAGTTTTAAAAACAAGAAACACTTGCTGCACATTCTAAGTTCTCTCATGCAGTTGTTGACACCATTTCAAGGGGTATTATATCACAGATTAGAAAGAATAATAGACATTAATGGAAGACATCTATAAGAAAGATAAATGGGAAGTCCTAATAATGATCACTAAATTATTCCATTATATGCTATTATTTGTTAGTATCTTAAATAAAATACCTAATGTAATCATCTGCTTGCTTCTGTGAATTTGTTATTGTTCTCTCACTGACATGTAAATGATAAAACAAACATCTTCAGAGCCATAAATTACTCAGACAGTAAACCTATGGAAGCCAATCCCTGAGTACTTACCTCTTCAATTTTTCAAGGTATTAGATTTAACTTTAAATAAAAACGTGCAAATTCATTTACTGAAACTTTAAACAATCATTAGTATGAATATGTTAAAATAAATGAATAAATAGTGTTATGATGAATTTAATACACATATACAAATACAGAATATTATGACGCATTTTATACATGTATTACAAGCTCCTTGCCCAAGGACAGATAGTTTCTGAAAAGTTGGAGGCTACTGTTTATGGGAGATAACAAACCACATGTATTTCACTCCCCTAAACAAGTTTGTTTGACCCATCTGCACCAGATGTGCTTGAATATGTGTGGGCAGGAGGTATGTAGTCAGGTAATAGAATGTATGCCTTACCATGATTGGATCTGATGGGAAATGCAATGAATTGTGGGCTTTTCTTCTTGAGCTGCTGCAAACTGTGATTCTTGCCCATTTCCCAGGAACCTGGGTATGGACCTGGACAGAGATCATCCATCTGGCCAGTATTTAATTAAAGCTTGCTTCACATTTGGCTTTAAACTGTGGTAGTGGTCTTAATCTTGATCAGTGGGATTAACATTTTCTGTATAGTACCATGGCATTTTCTTTTCCAATATATAATATGGATCCAAGAATCGGTTTACACTAAGCAATGGTGTGTGTGTGTGTGTGTGTGTGTGTGTGTGTGTGTGTGTGTGTGTGTGTGTGTGTTTGTGTGTACTCACATATGTGAAAGAAAAAATCCTTTTCCTTTTTTCTCTGACCTACTACCTGGTAGGGAATAAATCAGGGCCAGATAACACCACACTACAAAGTGGGAACACGTTTCATTGCATTTTTCTCTTTTCAGTTTCTCAAAGAACTTCATCAAAGCTAATGGGACTATGGAGGAGATTTATCACAGACTGTGTCTGTCTTGTCTGTCCTCTTCATGTGGGAAAATGCACATCCATCTGCCTTCCCTAGAGACCAGCAGTACTGGGAAGTCATGACAGACATTACACATTTCTAAAAGACTATTTTGTTAAATGAAGGCTCTTTCTTCCTATGCTATTCTCTAATAATGAGTAGTGATCATTAAAATAGTTCCTGTAAAGTGTTCTTTAATTTTGTCTTTAGAATGGATGGACTAGAGAGGGAGATAGATATCTTGAGTACATCATGGCTAGTTTTGCAATTGAGACTGGCTTTTTGGCCATAGATGAAGTTCCTGCTTCAATATTGGTTCTCCTTCCATCTTCATTTCAGTAATTGGATGTGATGATACCTCTTTGTACATTCTAAATCCAGAAGTGCTAGGTTTATCTAATAATTTGTGCATCCATCAGCTCTGGTTACAATTAAGAAAACACAGCTCCTATAGATCTCCCCAGACAGAACAGAAGATTGAAATGAAAACATGAACTTCTGTCTTATAATCATTTCAAATGAGGAGGTCATCAAAGTTAGCATCAGTTGTCACCTAGACACTCAGGAAGGAAGAGGAGACTCAACTGAAGCATTGCTTCCATGAGAGTGTCCCTTGAGCATATCTGTAAAGAATGTTCTCTACTGCTAATTGAGGTAGGAGGGCCCTGCCCAATGCAGGTGGTACTGTCCATAGGCAGGTGGGTCTGGGAACTGTAAGAAAGACAGCTGAGCCTAAGCCTGAAAAACAAGCTAGCAACTCGTGTACCTCGATGGTCTCTGATTCAGTTCCTGCTTTGAGCTCCTGCCTTGACTTTCCTGGATGATGCACAATTACCAGAAAGATGAAATGAACTCTTTTCCCCTCAAGTTGCTTTTGGTTATGGTGTTTATCATAGCGACAGACAGCAAATTATAATAGAGGCCTATACATTAGTGACTGTGCTGTAAATGAAGCTTTTCTTCCCCCTTTCCTCTTTCTCCTTTTTATTATTTTTTCCTGTCTACTCTATTTATTTTTTTCTCCTTTTCTTTAAGACTTGGTTCAAGCTCTATATCTCAGATTGGCCTTGATATTAAGACCGTGATCTGTTTGCCTCAGATCTCTTGTCCTGACTTTCAGCAGGTGGGTTTGGTTTGCTTGTTTGTTTTCTGATAAGGTCTCTATCTCAGGCTGGCTTCAAATTCTCTGTGTAGCAGAGGGCAGAGGATGCCCTTGATCTTCTGGTCTTCCCGCCTTCATCTCTCCACCTCTGAGTGCTAAATCTTGTCTCACCACTTCCAGGTTATGTGATGTAGGGATTGAATTCATGGCCTCAGTTAAACTTTCTGGCATCTGAGTTATATCCCTGATCTTTATTTTTATTTTTTTAAAATTTAAAATCAGAATTGTTATTTCCATCATAGGGTAAAGATTAGAATGTGATTTTTACTTATTTATTGATTGATTTATTTTGATTTTAGTGTTCATCTAATATCTCTGTAATGAGGAATTTGCTTGGAAATATTCTTTTAAAATGCAGTATAAAATTTAAAAATACACTTATCAAGGAAAGATTTCTAAATAATATATACTTTCCATATGTATATGTATGCATGTACATAGTTGGCATAAATGTATGTCTCATAAATGAAGCAGGCCAACCCACTTGTGTGGGAGCCTATGGAGAAGCCTTGGCATGTGCCAATATGCAGGTGAAGTGGTGTCAAAGTGATGGAGGCTGCGCTGAACTGATTTCTGACTAAATGTGATTTCTGTATTTGATGTTAAAAATGGACAATCACAAGATAATCCTCATGAGCACATAGGCACTATACAACAGCTCAAATGTAGATGGCCGCAAAGAAAAAGGCCAGGGAGTCTAATAATCAATGTTCAGATCAGTTTGTCACTTTCCAGCACAATCCAGAATATAGTCAAGTGGAGCCAAAAAGAGATTAATAAACCCAGCAATTAAAAGTGGGGTCAGAGGGTGAATAAGACAAAAAAAAATGTTCACAGAAGATTAGATGGTTTCTTAGGAAGGTAAATGGCTAGGAATGTGAGTTAATCAGTAAGGGGATCAGACATGTCGCTCTTTCTTATGTAGAAGGAAAGCAGTGATAATCAGTGGAGAATAAAAATTGCTACTTCAAAATACAGAAAAAAAATGCAGAGCTGGTTTCTTAAATGCCTGATCAATAGTACAATTAATGTTAGAACACCACAGCAATCTTTGGTACTGTCTTAATTTTTTTAAATATTTACCTTGGCCATACTTGATTATTGCTTTCAGCAAACATGTAATTTTGTACATGTATCTAGTTAAGAAATACTTTATATCCTTTATGTATTAGGAAGACGCTGAACACTTTTTAAATTTATTTTAAGCAGATTCATAGTCATCATAGAATGTGTTTCATGGTGAGTTTATTAACACAGAAAATTACAAATTTGATAATATTATCCTTCATGGTTACTTGTATTTCAGAAACTGACAATGTGGTTTCACTTAACACTAAGCACTTTGGGGTTTTTCAAGTTTTAATTTCAAGAAATGCTAAAGGTAAAGATATTTAACAGTGGAAATTCTCTTACTTATTATATAAATACATTTGGTTGCAATTATTACTGAGAACAAAACACACAATTTATCATGGCTATTTTACTGTATTTATTTTGTAGTACAAACATGGGCCCTACACTCACATGTTATTGGAGGACAGCATGATAATTTGAGTTTTCTCCCACCATGTATGTCCTAGGATGCCAGTTTTACCAACTAAGGTATCTCACCAGCCTCAAAGACATAGTTTCTTAGCATTATTTCACATAATTTTTATTTTATAGATGATAAAATACAGTGGGAATCTTTACTTTTGTATATGAATATTGAAGCTTCATAAATAAGAAAAAAGTCACATTCTATTTTTTAAAATATGACTAAACTTAAATTTCCATCTTAGGTAAAAAAATTGACTTTATTCATTGTCTTTATAAATATTTTTAACCTAAATATCAAAAATATCTACACATTTTTTCAAGAATGACTAAATTTTTAGAAGTCCTCGTCTAGTACAATAGTGTACTCACCTGCATGGATAAAGATAAAAATTAGAACAGAACAAAAGTCAAAAATAAATCAAGCCTTAACACACCAAATATATCCAAGTTTTGGGGAAGTTATACAGGCCTAGGAAGGTTTAGTCTCCAATTGTGTCCCTGAGACAAGCTGGTACCACAGGGAACTCTCTTGCTTTGCCCACTAGGAGTACACAGCCTGTCTGTGCCTGTTCTGTCTACTCTTGGATCCCCTGTTGCTCTCCCTCTCTCTGACTTCCAGTCAGAGCCCAAAGCACACTGGTCCTGATTAAACCAAGGGGACCGACATTCTCTCCTGGGTACTTAGGATGCTGTACCAAGACTATTCCTAGGCTATGTCAGCCAGGGAGCAAGCCCCCACTTCCCTTTTCCAGGACGTTTCTCTACCTTTGTTTTGTAAATAATAAGAATGACACAAAATCAAACCTGGATTCCCTGAAGTAGAAAATAGCTCTTTTCTTATGATGGGTGAATGCCTTTCAGGGATGTAATTCGTAAGCCATCACAGCACTACATTTAAATATCATACATAGTTTTCTAATTATTTTCTTGTTTCACACAAATCATTGCAGTGAGTAGAAGTTTTGGAATCTTTGTTCAGGCATCAAATCCCCCTCTTTCTGTCTTTACGGTGATTTTGAAAAACTAGCCAATCAACTTAATAGGAAGTAAGTACTCGGATCAGACAGATATAATTGTGTGTTGAAATTATTAGCGGTGTGACTTCAGCAAGACAGTTTGACTTTGTAAGTCTTAGTTTAATCTTGGGTAAAATATGAGCAGTTGTAAGGGCTGTCACAACTGCCATTTTGTAATGACACTTGTCACTTTGTAAATGAGCAGAAGATGTTCAGTATGTAGGAAGCTGACAGGCTGATTCTCAGTCCTCAGTGAAAGTCAATAACACTAAGAAAGTTTGTACGGAAATGACTTTGCAACCTTAACAGTACCGGGAAATTAATATTTTCAACTTTAAGAAACATTTTGATATTTGTTTCTTATCTTAGAATTATTGGAAAATACAGTGAATGAATTCACTTGTTCTTGAACTAAAACTGAAACCCATTTTGAAAAGCATGGATTTAAAAGTAAGAATGTTTCAGTTCCTTTTTATACAAAGTGGTATTAATTCTATTCTGTGTGAAATTTATTTTCTGAGAAATACTACTGCTGAATGGAAATGATGTCAATTTCCTTCTTCTTTAGCCATTAAATTGATTTCATTTAAAAATCGCAAAGTATATAGGAAGAATTTGAAGAATAGGCCTAAGAAGTCTAAGTCAGTTTGCTCTTATCTCACTTTAGTTCTTTTTCTGTCTGATTTTCCTTTTCTTCCCTCATCTATTATCACTATTTCTTACATTTGCTGCTGACTTAAGCCTGTATTTCGACTTTGCCTGAATTCTCTGCCTAAACTGATCGAGTATAGAGCTCAAATGATATATGAAGTGAGCCTTGAAGTATAAGTAAGAGTTTGTCAGGATGAGTGCAAATAAATAATGCCTTAGATTGTGCCAGCAGGGAGAAGGGAAAGTGTCCCTTCTGAATGGGAGGAGTGGGAGCTGAGAGTAGTTGACTGGGAAAGGACCAGTCTTGATGGATGGAAGGAAAGTTGGTTTCCATTGTGAAAGTGGCTTCTTATTAATTATTTTGGCTTATATTATAGTTGATTATTAGCTGAATACTTTGTTTGCTTGATATACTGTGTTTAATCATATGGCTTTTTAATTTTGGCTCTTTCATTGTATAGAAGCCTGCCATAGGAAAGTGGATTGTAGGATAATGTGACCTGGCAGGGAAGAAAGGCAGCTAAGCTTGACTTCCAATGCTCAAAGTGAAAGAATGGCAGGAAGCTGAATTGAGAAGTATATGGAGTTAGTTCTAAGGGACATTTAGTGGACTCATGGCCCTTTGTGACTGAGAGTGGGTCCAATTAGCTATTTGGAAAAAGTAGAAAGTGTGAGTGTGTGCATGTAAGTGTGTGTGTGTGTGTGTGTGTGTGTGTGTGTGTGTGTGTGTGTGTGGTGTGGTGTGGATGTGTATATATTTATTTTGTCAATTGTTAGTCCAAAACTGTTGATTCCTTTCATCAAATTGAAAGAGAAGAGATATTTGAGCTCTGGGACAGTACAGGTCTAATCTAACACTTATTTATTAACATGGTATCCATGTAAATTAGCATCACAAAAGGCACGAGCTACTTGAGGAAGAGTTTGGAATTCAGATAAACAGAGTTAGAAGTAAACAATTTATAATTATTAAAAATGAGGTATGTGGTTTGAAGTTCACACCTACTCAAACACGTTTATAATGAAACAAATACGGTGCTAGATGTTAGGGCTAAGGTTTCCTTAGTTGTATCAACTCCTTAAATGAGCAATACTTAAGTATCTTCTGGGGCTGTGCTTGTCTACACCTTGGTTCTTCCTTCAGGTTCTCGACTCTTCTGTTCTCACCTGTGGACACCATTTCTATTCTGGAAACTGGATTCTCTTACTTATTCCCAAGATCTTCCCTTGGTCTCCAGTATTTATTACTCTTTAAATCAAAAATTTTATATCACGTTGTTCTCTTGGTAGGTGGTATTTACTGGTAGTCACAGTTCAAAATCACTGAATCTCTGTGATTCCTTTGTGAAAGTTATGAGTAACTAAAATTGCCCATTCTTGTCCTTATCGTATTCTAGCTTAGCAAGTAAACTGGACCAGGGTTTCCTTCAAAACACCCCTTCTACCCATACCCTCCCTTCTTCCTTTTTCCCTACTACTTCTCTTCTATTCTTTTCATCCTTGTTCTTCACGAAAAAATTAGAATTCAATGAATGGATGTTTCATTTAGAGGTGGCTCAATTTTCAAGTTCCATAGCCACAATATGATTCCCTCCCCCAAAGGATAGGGTCTCATGTATTCCAAGATAGTCTTGAGCTTACTATATAGCTAAGGATGACCTTGGATTTATGTAACAGCCTCCTAAATGATGGTGTTACAGGCAGTTGCTACTTTGTCCAATGTTGGTGATGGGTATCCACTCAGGGAGCCATGCATACTGGGAAGACATTCAGTTAGCTGAGCTATATCCCAGCCTAAATCCTTTTAAAAGGAACAACTAAGTTTGTCTAATTCATCTCCCAAAGACGTAGCCTCTTTTATACCTACTTAAATTCTGTCGCCATCTTTACACACGACTCTCTGTCATCTCTTAATGAACACATACCTTGATATCAACTATTCCCTGACATTGTTATTCCTACAAGAGTTGAAAACTTAAATGACTTCATATAAAGTCCTATCTCTATGAATCGAACCAATGGATTTAGCAATTTATGGAAAGATGCTGCAGTCAATAGGGCATTTTAAAGTCAATAAATAAAACAACACAACAAAAACAACCGCTATTTATATTTGATCATTAGCTTCATGATTTTATCAATCTGTACATAATTTCACTAAATATTATGTTCATGTTCTGGGTCTATTTTTGTACTAGGTTAAATATAAACAAACTCAAATTATAATTTTCATGTAATTCCTTTCTCAATACATTCTTTCACAAGTATCATTTATTTAATCCTTCAAGTCTATTCAAATGCCACTTTCTCACTGAGGCTATATCAACTCTAGTTAAATAGTAATCACTTTTCTTAGTGTGGGGTGCCCCATATTTTATAAGATCATCTGCTTTTTAAATTTTTCAATATTACTATGTTTTACAACAACTTTATGTTTTGCCTATGAAATAGACAGTATTTGCATTGTTAGTAAAATATAATCTCTCCAAAGGCAGGGAACTGTGACCCTTTTTCACCAATCTTTGGCTGGAAAAAACTAAGTAGTATTCAATGAAAAGCCATTGCCTGGTCATTTAAAGTCACCATCAATCTCACCCAACTATGATCTTTGTGCACAACAATGGTGACCTGCCTACATTATATATTCACTAGTATAATAGTATCACCAATGTTTTGGAAGCATCAAACCACAATTTCATTGATTTCAAGGCCCATTCCATGAGCTGAAACCCATATTTGACACTGTTAATGAAGCCAAGAACCTGAGACTAAGTAGGTCATAGGCCCAGGGGGAAAACCTACTACTATTATTCTGCTAAATGAATATAATGATAACTGGACTCCTAAAGTTATTATTTCTGTACCTGTAGATAAGTGCATTGTTCAACTCTCATCAAAGAAGCTTCTTTTTGCAGTAGATAGGAATTAACACAGAGACCAATTGGTAATGTGTAACAAATGAGAGATTTTGGAACACACTTGCCTAAGTAGGATGCCCTCATCTCATACCACATCCACAAGGCTCCAGGATCTGTGAGCTTGCTACATTTTATAGCATATTGCCTGAATCTCAGATAAGGCAGAATATGGTCCTTTGCTATATTTTACTGTTAACAGAAAGCTATGTTGTTCACATTTAGCTCATTAGCTCAACATAGGGAATGATTTTTTTTGAGCAGCTGAAAAAGAGCAGTATACAGGGATGAGAGGCACTGTAAAATAGCATACAGAGATGTGATACACTACAAAGGAGTTACTTGTCAGTTTTCAAATATTGTGACCCAGTTAGGTCTAAGTGAGTTGTCATTTTCTTCACTGAGGTTTTAGAGTCAAATTTAGGAGACCAGAGAGTTTTTTTTATTCTGAACAATTGAGTCTCTATGACCCAATTGAAAGTATTTGATATGAACTATTTTCTCATCACCCTACAGAATAAGATGGAGTTCTGCCTTTACGAGGGCTAATCAAGGAGCTATGGTGTTTGACACAGGACCACACCATAAAGCAATGTTCTTTCCATTATCATTACTGAAAACTAACATAAGTATTGAAAAATTCTCTGAAGTTCTTAACCCAAAACCACAATTTAGGATTTGAAAATTGGCTACTAGTTGCTAAGTGGGATTCTATCCCCTTCTGCTTCTTTCAATGTGTTGTTTTCATTGTGTCTTTTGCTCTTGGAGGCAGACGGTTTTCTGCACCAGCTATCAAGCACAGCCTCTGGCTTCAGGTGCATTTACCATTTGGGAGACATGGGGCTGCCCTTGTTTTGTTAGCCTCAGCATTTTGCAAAACCTCCCTTCGCCTGTGGTGCTTGTGAATATATCACTGTCCACCTCTTCTGCATTTTGCATTTACCGTTGTCTTATGCTTCAGCGTTTCCGATGTCCTTGAGAAGCCATAACCAGCCTTTACATTTGAAAGAGTGCCAGTTCATTTAATCAGGCTGCGTTCGAGAGGCATGGATGAATTTATTCTATCTAACATTTAATAAAAAATAAATTAAAAATGTGACTTATGCCAAGACATGCTTAACATTACCCTTCCAGGTTTAAATCTGAGAGTCGTCGCTGGCCTCCCTGGTCTGGAAACTGACATGTTATCAATCTCAGGCTTGGGTGACAAGGCTGCTGATATCTTCCCAAGGCTCTTGTTTAATAATTAATTTTTCATTGCAGGCATGTTCGATAAATGGATTACAAAACTTAAACCCGTTTAAGAGGTTTTAGAAATTCATTATTAGTTTTAAAAGATGAATGCACAAGTTAACCATTCCAGGATAGATGAGTCATTCCAAATATAGCCAGGTCCTCTGTGGTGCTAGCCTATATTTACACACGGAATGGAGTAGGTTAGAAAGTCAGAACAGTCTCGTACACAATGTCACTGAATGACGGAGGACGCGATTATTTTCAAAGAAAACTAAAAAGGGGAGATCAGATGACAAAGTTATGCTTTGAACATTTTACTCTTTGCTCCTTTTCTCAGAAGTCCCTGCATACAGCCTCTGACCAGGCTCAGAGCTATTTCTGCACTCAGAAGCTAAGCTCTATCCCCACCTCCCGAAATAATATGATTTAGTTCAAAAGGAATCTATCAGTCACCACATCTTAATGTCCATAATTAAATGTCAGTGCTTTTTAGTAAGCTATTATTTGTCAACTCCAGATCCACCAGCTTTGTGATTCCCAGGCTGGATCTCTGCACATTTCACTTCCCCTTTCCCATCTGGCTTCCTGTCTGTTCTGCCAATAGAGCCTGCAAGGGGAAAATCAACTGTGGGGAAGAGGGAAATGTTGCTTCATCTTTTGCTGGCTTTTTCACTCACCCTCACACAAGCATGGGCACTGTACCTGGCACACACATGCTCTGGCTGCAGTACGGAGTTCTTTTTGCATTCCTGGAATCATGAGTAGCATAGCTGAACAGGTGCTTCATCCTTCTTGTGATCTTTTTTTCACAGATGTGCTACCTCAGTGTGCTTTGGATTTTTACCCTTACATAGATTTTTAGTCTTATTTTTTGCATGGTTATTTTCTCCATGTTAACAAATAGTACAGCTCTTATTTTGCGAACTGGACCTCAGCTGGTTCAAGAACAATAGATCATCAATCACTCAATCAGTTGGTAAATCTCTCTTCAGTCTCTTAAGGGAAATAATATAGTTAAGTAAGTAGAGAGTTTTGATCTCCTTCTCTTGGGTTACTGAAAACATAGTGCATGTGATTTCACTATATATAATTTAAAACATTACTTTCTGTATCACATTTTTAGCAAGTCACATCCCAGCATTTTAGCTTATTATTCCCTACCCTTTACTTATAAGCTATCTTATATTTCTCTTGCATTAGGTAAAAATGTGAGAAAAAAAGAGACTAGGATAGTAGCTATAATTGTGGGAATTTCTTGCCTTATTAGATATTGTACTTTTTTGATGTCTACTAACTCAATCTCCTCTCTCCTATCCCTTCAAAGATACGAGAACATTCAGATAAAAAGCCATGAAGCTACTCACCTGCCATTGACTTTTTTTTTATAATTATGCTGACAATGTTTCTTTCTGAAATCACTCTGCCTCGAATTCATGCTTCAGACTACAGTCCACACAGGTGTCCTCAAGACATAATGTTCCTTTTCCCACTTGAAATCAAGGTTACAAAACAAGCAGCAGATAGTTATGTTTCCAAAAGATACAATGATGGCTGTTGTCACATTCTTTCATACTTAGTAGCCAGTGTAAATTCAGGAACACAAACTGAATCAGTTTCTTAGTTAATTGTTTTTTCTATGCACTGTATTTATCTTTTTCCGCTTTTATTTCACGAAGGACCACTAGATTCACAGTTCAGCTATGCACTGATATAATATTTTACTGAGAAATTATTTGTGGAGACACCCTTTGATGAGCAAAACCAGTGTTATCTCTATTGCATGAGAACATTATGTCATGTAGGCTTTAAACACCTTTTTCTTTGTAGGACACATCTATTCTAAAATGTCAATTTTGGTGTCTCAACTTTTGTTTAAACCATTCTCTTTTTTTGATATTTCTAGACAAGATTCCTTCTTTGGTACTATTTTACCTTAGTATATATTAGTTGTAGTCCACTTAGGATCACCATAAGGAGTTTAAGTTTTAAGTAGAAACCTGTAGGCCCTGATTTATATGCTGATAAAGACAACTGATTGGCAACGATAATGATAGACTTTGGTCCTAGAAATTTTTAGTGATGAAATTCAGTGGTCTATTTTCTAAGATGTGCTGTTTTTTTTCTTCTGAGGCAGGCATTTTTATCAGCTCAGTCTGTCGGTATGACTAGTCCAGACTCCTTCAGGGCTTCATATCTGGAATTAGTCATTAATTAGCCAGTGTTTGTGAACCACCCACTACAATCATCTAAGAATGTCAGGGGGATGTGAAGTGGAAGCAGAAATTAAGAAGTGCTTTGCAATTAGAAGACCTCATCTTTCAACAGCAGTTGGTAACGTACATCAAAGAATAATAAATTAATATCACAAAAAGGTGCACAAGTCAAAGCTAAGACCGTTGCTTCTGTGGCATCAGACTGGTGCACTATAATGGGAAAAATTCAATTCTAAAGCTTTAGTTTTAAAGTCAAGTTGCCTCTCTATTTGAGGAAGCACAGTATCCCAGCGTCAAGTTAGGTCTCGTGTCTGTCACAAGATAGTGACAGTCACTTTCCTCCTTTGTCCCACTGCTGAAATGTTAGGAAAGAAAGTCAAAGCACTCAGAATATGCTAAAGGGAATCTCAGTTGGAATGACAACAGTGTCTAATTGCATGGGGGGAATTTTCATCTTAAGGTCTCCTGAATTCTCAGGTTATAATCTGATTCCTGCTCTGTCAACAGGTATAAATCATTCAGATAGAGAATTCTGACCATAATGTATTTCTATAAATATCTAGAGTTTATTACAAATTGTATCATAGTATTAGGAAGATATGTTTATTCTATTAAATATAGTATGGCTCTCTCATCAAATTGGAAAGTCATTCTAATAAATTAAAAAATCCTTTAAGATAATTGTGTCTTTTCTACCTTCTGAAGTATTAAAGCATGATAATTCTCATACTCCTCAAAGAGGTTTATATTTCATCTTTTCTTTTTTCTATTTATATTTATTATAATGAAATGTAATGTCCTTCATGTAAACACTTTTTTTAGGGACAAATTTTATTCCTTTTATGTTTTATTTAATTTTCATTTGTTTCCATCCTTACCTCATCCTCGTTGTTCAATTAATATTACTTCCTAGACAAGTTCATATGACATGTTAATGAAATCTAAAAGCAGCTGAAATTTTAATGAATAAATTCATTTGAAGAAAACTGCAGTAAGGACATGCTAAACTTATTAAGGAGAACTAAGTAAAAACAATGGCTTACAACTAATACGAGACTAGAGAAAGCACATATGCCTTGGAGACTTGAATGATAATTCAAAATATATTTTCCTCTTAAGTATGGGTCCTTTAGTGAAGACTTAGGAAGGCCTGTAAGACACCAGTAACTGCGCACTACTGGCTTGAACACATATAATCAAGTGTTTCTCATGAAATCCTGTCATGGCACTTGTTCTCAGCAAGGGAAAGATGTGCCTCACACTTCTGCTTACAGTTTGTCTAGGTATGATAAAACTGGTCTGATAACATCGAGTATGTACTTAAAGAAGCTTGGGAACTCCATCTTCACTGTCTCCCGTAGATTCTAATAAGTTATGGCCCACTGATAGAAGCAAAACCCTGTCTCACAGAAAAAAAAAAAAAAAGGATAAGAAAATATGTTATGAACTCTTGTCCAGATGAGATATAAATGGAAACTAGAGGCAGAGACACACTGAAAAAGAACACTAATGTTGAATACATATTTATATAAGTCTTCAGGAGAAGAAAGAAATTTAAGTAATAACAAGAAAATCAGACATGCCACAGAGCAGATGCCCTTCTGAGAACCCACCTTCAGTAAAATAATTACTTGTAATGAAAAATGTCTCTCTGTTATGAAAAGAGGGAAGGATTTCTTAAAATTAGAATGAATATGACATGGAGTTGAAAACAAGAATATATATGTATACATTTATATGAATGTAAATCTTGTATTTTATTAGAAATACCTAGCCGGGCGTTGGTGGCGCACGCCTTTAATCCCAGCACTCAGGAGGCAGAGCCAGGCGGATCTCTGTGAGTTCGAGGCCAGCCTGGGCTACCAAGTGAGTTCCAGGAAAAGGTGCAAAGCTACACAGAGAAACCCTGTCTCGAAAAACCAAAAAAAAAAAAAAAAAAAAAGAAAAGAAATACCTATCATTCTCTAAAATGTACATTTGAATTGAATGTAATTAAAAATGTTATTAATTTTATTTGCCACCATATGGCTCTTACATTTGCTTAACTTTTACAGAAATGATGTCCCTTTGAGAGAAACAGAGACTGAAATGATGGGGCATATCAGAACTATTCCTCCAGTTTCTCCAGTTCAGACATAGTCAATGCATGGGTGTTTGTCCATGTAATTGCTGGAAATAGTTTGAATTGTAGAAATTTATCTTATTTACCTGTCAAGTCATAGGGGCACGCAAAATTATTATCACAGACATTAGGCAGGCAGTTTATCCTACAAGTTAATGGATTCATTCATTGGACTATTGTCTGAATTTACTAAGAACTTAAAAACTTCAGAATCAATTACAGAAAAATAAAGTGAGAAAGAGTCAAGAATGAAGAGAATAGAAAGCTAGAAGTGTATTTTCCACATCTAAAGAAATCAATATATTTGAGTATGAACATTTTGGGTGCATTTATTATTATACTGTGGCTTGCAATACGCGTTTTCATTAGATTTTGAAACAAGCTGTTTCTGAGTGCTTTACTTGTTTCTTCTGAGAAAACAGCTTAGGTTTTCAGCCAAGTAGTAATTTGAAGTTGTTGTACAATGCAGGTAAAAATGATGGCACTCTGAAGAAACAGGCCTCCTTTCTCTCAATTGCTACAGTCCCATTGTGTTAACGCCTCACTCTGCTCTTAGTATTCCATGAGAGTCTGAGGAAGTGGCTGCTGTACCCAGTGCATAGTCAATTAGACATAGTGTCACATGAAGTGAGAACGTAAAGTCTAACAATCATTTAGATATCTAAAGTAATTCACAAGCACACGGGATTGTTAGTTCATTGTTCATTTGAAAGGTGATTTAAAGTTGAATCCAGGGTGAGAGAGAGAGAAAGAAAGAAAGAAAGAAAGAAAGAAAGAAAGAAAGAAAGAAAGAAAGAAAGAAAGAAAGAAAGAAAGAAAGAAAGAAAGGAAAAGCAAAAAAGACTTAGGGGCATAAAATAATTTTATAAGGTGCTATTTCTACAATCAGAAATTGGCATTCATTACTTGATTAAATTAGCTGAGGAAAACATTCTATTTTTTCTTAAACAATTGTATTTGTAAAGTCTTAGAAAGCAAAGCATCAGAAAAATGAAATTAAGCTGGAATGTATTTGGTGGGTGCAAACTGCTCAGAAACTTGTCTAGCCCTAATAGTAATGGACTGTCTGATTTCATGATTATCTGTGATTTTAGAGGAAGGCATACAGAAACAACGTCTAGCTAACTTACAAAGTGATAGCCACAGGTAGTTCTACAGCTCATGTTCCATATCTGTGGTGGTGTTCTGTGGTGTTTCAGCTGAAATCAGCATTGGTGAATGATTTGCAATATTCTGAGTATTTACACCAATACTACTTATTCAACACAATTGAGAGAAATACAGATCTTTAATTCCTGCTTTTAATACTTGTTTCTAGAAAACTCATCTATCCTTAGAGCAGTCCCATTATTTCTTAACAAATATTTCTTAACAAAGTTTGCAGCACAAGATCATTGTGGTATATATTAGCAACATTGCTGAGTCCTTACTGAATACCCCTATCCTCTATTCTGCCATGGTAATGAGTAGCAAAGCTCTGTGAAAAGTTCAGGTTAATCTTTAGATGCTCTGCTTACCAATACCAATCAATGATCTCACTCCTGAATGATGTTGGACATTTATTCCGTCGTCTATAAAAGGACATAGGTGATTGTTGCTGCTATCTCTGAGCCTCTGAGCCCCAATGTTTCTTCACATTTCAGTTTTTATTTTTGTTAATTCTCTTCCACTTCAGGTGGGAAATGCTGTAAACATTCTACTTTCTAAATTACTTTTAAGCACACAGGCCACCACATAGACTCACATTCTACCACAAAGCAAATATAATAAATGTCTTATATATCTTCTATCATCTCTCTAACGGAATGTCAAATGTCCTTTTGAACACAAAATTCACACAATTTCCAAACAGCACTAGTAAAGGAATATTTGTGTGGGGCTCTTGAAAATATTTTTTCTTGAGAATCTGGGGGCATATTGAACATTGGGAACTAGCAGTCCTTCTACAAAATGACCATCAGATGATCTATCTAATGGTTATTCTAAAGGTTCTGAATTTTATTCCATCTTGCAAATAAACAAATCCTCACATCTCTAGTGAACTTGAATGCAATGCATAGTTGGTTTTCACTTATGGAAATGCTCAGGACCTCACCCAAATTTTAGTAATATTCCAAATTTTAATCAAGACATCACAGAGAACATTCTTAATCTATTTGGTATTTCTTTAAAAAATATCTATCCTGTTTAAGTTTTAGAGTAATTTATCTTACTACAAGCCTTGAGTATATTATGTAGCCTTGAAAATTGGAACTTGTTTTTAAAAAAAAAATAAGAAAAATGTGGAGCGTCTTTTCTAGTCATGAAGCTATAGCATCAGTGTTTTGTGATTATGCATTTCTCTGCAATATAAACTGTGCCTAACAGGATTTAGTTGATTAAAAAAATAATGAGGTGCATATCATCTGACTGTTTTTTCATTATGTAAATTTATTAGTACAATGCACATTATGTAGGTTGTAGAATGTGGTGATTCACTGGAAAAGTGCAAAACAAGGTCAAATTCGAATGCAGATGAGGTCGTAAACTTTTAAAATAGTCAATAAAGCAATTAATGTATCAACAGCCTGTGCTATTAAATAGTAATATAATGATAACACTGATCACATCAGGGTCCTCTGTGTGTTTATAAACAATTACAGAGCTGGGCATTGCAGACATTTCACATGGCTGCTGCAGGGGGAAAAAACTCTGTGTGGCCTTGGAATCATTAGAGTTTTTTTTTTTTTTTTTAAGGTTTTCTAAAGGCTCAAAGTAGTGATATTATAGAAGACACTTTGAATTGATATAATTGATATGATGGGAATGTATAAAATAGAAATTGGAACAACTTTTATTGTATTACATTTAGTGAAGTGTAATATATTTGTATTAGAAAACTGAAGTGGAATTAAGGTTCATAGTTGCTTCCCTCTATATAATGCCGTTTGTTGAGGTGTCCCCTGTGAAGAGTTCGGAAGCTATGGTCCATGTATGTGATATTGTGATACAAACATACCAACATCTATGTCTATTTAATGACAGTAATATATGCCAGATCCTTGGCTTAACTGTGGTGGAGAGGGAATAAATAAATGACAAACACATAAGCAAAAAAATCTGGGGTTGGAGAAACTAGGCTCTCAGAAGGAGAAGCTGCCAAATCCAGAAAGCTCAGTAAGTTTATTATATACAATTGGAAAGGAAAACATGGCTAATATATACAGCTGAACAAGAATGCAGGGATTATAATAGTAGCAGGCAGGTCTTGCACATCTTGGCAGGAGCTGTCTCTGTAGAGGAACAGTCTTCAAGGCGTAAATGTCTAGGGATAAAAAGCTACTCCAGACATTTTCTGCACAAACTATCAATGAACATTCAGACCAAGGAAGACTTTGCTCTTCTCTGAACCTCAGGGAGGGAAGGCTTTGCCACTCCTGTGGGGATGAAGCATCGAGATCTTTCACATGGCTGTGCTTATGTCAATGGCACACAGTCCCTCAGGGCTTCACTAAGTCAATACAGATGTTTGCTTCTCTACCATGTATTCATAGGCAGTATAATAACAAAATCCCTTTTCTTCTCTTACTCTAGCATTTGTATGTTTTCATGTTCATTTTTAGCACCCGATATAGTATCAAGAATGAAGAAACCATCTTATAATTGGTTGGAAATAATTGGTACATTACTCAGTGCACTTGGAAATATGTTGCTCTACATTTTTAGGCATCCCAACATATCATGATCTCAGTAGTGCTACAAATTTGAAAAGCCAAGCATGATGATATATGCCTTTAACTCCAGCACTCAGGAAGTAAAAGCAAGCTGGCTGATACCTATTAGTTTAGGGCCAATGTGGTCTACATATTGAGTTTCTGGCCAGCCAGGGCTACATAGTGAGACTGTCCTTAAAAATATTAAGGAAAATCAAAATCAGGAGAGATGAATCTATGGTTAACTAAGTTAAGAGTACTGGATTACCTTCTGGAAGACACAGTTTCAATTCCCAGCAGCTTCATGATAGCTCAAAACCACCATCTATAACTCTGGTTCCAGGGGATCTGATACTCTCTTCCAGCTTTCACAGGCATAGACATACATGTAGCAAAACAGCCATAGGCATATGATACTTTTCTATTAAGGAAATTATTTACTAAAAGTCTACTATCAGGAGTTTAATGCAAGGATAATGAAGAATCCCAGAATAAAAACGATGGCAATTGTCTTCCCTTCCCATTTTGATTCTGCTGTAGGATGGTCTGTATGTCAAATTACTCTGATTGGTCAATAAATAAAACACTGATTGGCCAGTGGCTAGGCAGGAAATATAGGCGAGACTAACAGAGAGGAGAAAAGAACAGGAAGGTGGAAGGAGACACTGCCAGCCACCACCAGGATAAGCAGCTGTAAAGATGCCAGTAAGCCATGAGCCATGTGGCAAGGTATAGATTTATAGAAATGGATTAATTTAAGATATAAGGACAGTTAGCAAGAAGCCTGCCACGGCCATATAGTTTGTAAGCAATATAAGTCTCTGTGTTTACTTGGTTGGGTCTGAGCAGCTGTGGGACTGGCAGATGAGAGAGATTTGTTCTGACTGTGGGCCAGGCAGGAAAACTCTAGCAACATGATTCTATGAATTTGTGACCTACAATAAGGATTTCATTTCCAAACTCTCATTTTTAAAGTGGTGCCAGATTATAATGAATTCCATGCCACAAATGAAAGATATATTTTTGATTGCACTCATCTATTGTGGTAATTTATTTATAAGTATCTTAAAAATTCTTAAAATGCTTATGTTCCTATTTTGCCTAATTCAGTGAAGTTGCTTTAGACTAAAAGAAGACATTGTGTGGATTTATGAAGTTAAGTCGTACACACAACTAAGCATTAAATACAGTGGTTATTGTGCACATGAAGATTTATGGCTTGTAAAGACCATTTTTTCTGCATATTGTTTTCTTTTCAGATTAAATAAAGAGTATATAACATTGAACCCAAACTTGAGAGTGTGGTACATTCCACTTCATTGTTCAAACACATTCAGATACACTATCAACCACACATTTAGCTAATTTATCTGCCTATGAATTTGAGAGATGCTAAGCCATTGATTTCATGTGCCTGTGGTTTTTACTATGAGCTTGGCTTGCACACCAGTTGAGCAGGGATACAGTCATGCAGATAAGCTATGCTAATGACTACCTGACATCCAAAGAGAAATAAACCCTATGAACTTTAATACAATCTATGGTTGAAGACTATTGTAGGCTTATTAACACATGAAATTTCAAACATTACCCAAAATAAAAAAATTTCATGTAATTATGATATATTCAGTCAACTATACCAGACAACTGCTTGCTCATAGGTCAAATTAGAAAAATAATAAGATAGTCATGCTATTTATCTGTGGCTAGAGGAGTTTTAGAGTAATATTTATATATTGTTTAACATTCTGTATGCTTTAAATGTACAAGTGCACTTATCACATATTTAATAAACATAAGGCCCATTGCTTTGGGTAGATCTCATTACAAACCATATAAATTGGTTTAGTAGACATATATAGTTATACATAAATGATAGAAATACACATGTTTCTATGGCAGACACTGATTCACAAACATTTATAGTGTTATAAGATCAATACCATTGAAATTCAATCTAAATCCTCTAGACAAACAATGATTAGAAGGTATTAGGAAGAAATACCTAGGATAAATGAACTAAGGCAAGAATTCTCACTGCAATTCACAAAAATAGTCAAATAGTGAAAAAAATAAAATTGGGTCAAGAAGATAGTGATTCCACCTTCTAAAATCATGATATGGAAGCAGTATTTCAAGTCATTAGAATCTCAATTTTAAAAAGGAAGAGAATTGTGTGGTATTTTACAACATTCTTAAAAACACATAGCATCATATATTTGGAAATACTTTGGTAGTAGCATTTTATTGTAAAGTATTCCCTTTGTATCTCATTTATGAAGCTAGATTTCATTTTAAGTGTTTACTTTCTTGAATCCATCCAGTATGGGATTCAACTTCAGAATTAATATTGAAATACCTTAGCAATCATGAAATGCAAATAATCCAAGTATTCCCCTCCACAAATGAGGAAACCAATGTTCCCATGGTTTCTAGGATCCTTCCTAGACCTAACAGTTTGGAGTTCTTAGGCAGGATGTTCCTATTGCACAAACACATCTGTTATTGAAACACTCAGGAGGTGAAAAATTGATACTTGTAATTTGTGAATATAGATATTTTAATAGCACAGGACAATGCTCATGAATATTTAATGTTTGATTTAAATAATTCCTGAAATAATTTAGTAGATGGCAAATATTACTCCAAGAAATCAAATGATACATAATGAGTAATTGTCTTGTTTTGGACCATCTATATATAAGTGGAGTCTTAGTTAAGAAGAAATGTTCCTCAACTCTCTTCCAATATTGGAAAAATATATTGGGTAAGTGATATTACATTGACAGCTGTCTTCTTGTTTTGATTTCTTTTAACTTATCCTAGCATCAATATATAAAAAAAGAATGTAAATTATAGCAGGAATGCAACACTTATGATCTATTGTTTCTTAGCTGAGTTAATTTTTATTTGAATATCAGGATGGCATTTTTACAAAATGGAACTTTTAAATATAATATCATATCCATTTTCATCGGTATAATATCAGTAACACAGAAGTGAGTATATGAAGTAAACTATTTGATTTCTGTTGTGAGAGAACACTAAACACATTTTCATTTGAGAATATTTTAATAAGTGCCTGGTATACCACTAGCAATTGCTGGGAATTCATTCAGTTCTCACTTTTCTTTAAAAAAAATAAAACAAAACAAAACAAAAAAAAAACACAAAGAAAGGTAGTGACTAAGCTAAGGACTATTCATATCTACCTAATCACATTAACTTTCACTATTGCATTTTCACCATTAATTCATTTTCTCACAAAATATGAATTCTCATCACTAACTGTTTTATTTGAGAATTGGATATAAACCTTATTTTATTTTTGTTACCCCAGTACTTTGAACCATGAAGAAAAAATAATTCTGATTTTTTTTTTTGAGACAGGGTTTCTCTGTGTAGTTTTGGTGCCTGCCCTGTAGCCCAGGCTGGCCTTGAACTCATAGTGATCCACCTGGCTCTGCCTCCTGAGTGCCGGGATTAAAGGCGTGCGCCACCACTGCCTGGCATAATTCTGAAATTTTAAGTAATCTACAAATTTAATTTTATAATGTGACATTTTAAAGTTTGATAAATTTTCACCTTAAAGGTTGAAACAACTATTTTCAAATCCTTTTGCTTTTCAGGAAACAATGATCTCAGATCAATCAAAAACTCAATCCATTAAAGCAATTTTTTGTTGTTGCTATATTGTTTAACATGTGACTTTAAACTCCATATTCAATAAATACATGCACTGCCTTAGACATAACTGAATGCAACATGTTTGTATTCTTAATTTTCCAGGCTTCCCATCATGTCAGTCTGAATGTCTGAAGCATCCCTTTAAAGATGAATTTTCAATTTTCAGTTATGTGTATGCATGTGCATCTGTGGTATGGGTATGTATTTATTAGTGTAGGTGTCTGTGGAGACCAATGTCAGATCCAAGCAGCTGGAGTCACAGATAGTTGTGAGCCTTCATGTATGGGTATTACGATTCAAATTTTGATTATCCATAAGAGCTTTGCATGCTCTTAACCACTGAGCCATTTCTTCAGACTTATTTTCCCAAGTAAGTTAACATGCATATTAGAAATTCATCAGAATTTAAAGTGACATTGTAGATATTCTTGTCTACCTGCAACAAAATCTCAGCTGATATTTTAAACAAATGAACAAAATCAAAACAAAACAAAAATATGTTGGCTCTCCTATTGGGCAGACTAAAATGGGCAGACGTCAATCCTTTTGGTATTATGCTTACTTTTTCTACTGATTCTGGTATGTAACTATAATTTGTTGTAAGATGTATCATGTGATTGGCTTCTGTCAAAGCAGTACAATCTGTCACAAGTCTTGTGAACAGAAAGTGAGTGTTCCCTGGAACCTCCCAGCATGAGTATTCATCTTACTGGGCCACTGTACTTCTCAGCAAATCTTTGAACTGTACCCTGTCATCGAGAGAATAACCTGTGAGAATGGTCTTAGATTGAGTTATGATGCATAGCCCCTTATCTCCAGACAAGAAGTGTGATGAGACAGATTGTCAGAATCACCAGTGTTCATCTTTGAAGGAGGAAATGGAATCAAGTTTTCTAAACTGTGACAATGTGAGCAGTACTGAATCTTACAGTGTATCTCCTTAAATGAGCAAGAAAATAAAGAAAAATAAAAACCCAGAAATTCACTTAAAATTAAAATGAATTAGTTTTTCTGAGTTTTAAAAAAACACTTTTTTCACTATTACACAAGTTGTATTATTTTCAAAAGAATGACAAATGCCAATCTTATATATTATTCCAATTTATCATGATATAAACTTGATAATGCTTTGTCTTAGGAAATATATAATCAGTAAAGTGTTTTCTCCACATGCATTAAGATCTCAGTTTCAGCCGGGCGGTGGTGGCGCACGCCTTTAATCCCAGCACTTGGGAGGCAGAGCCAGGCTGATCTCTGTGAGTTCGAGGCCAGCCTGGTCTCCCAAGCGAGTTCCAGGAAAGGCGCAAAGCTACACAGAGAAACCCTGTCTCGAAAAACCAAAAAACGATCTCAGTTTCATACACAGAACCCACATAAAATAGCCAGAACTTATGGTGTGTATGGTTGTAGTCCCAGAAATGGCAAAGTAGAGACAAACAAAATTCTGAGTCTGTTTGACTGGCCTTCCTATTCTCATTGGTGGTGAGCTCTAGGCAAAACTGGAAAGTCTGTTTCAAAACACAAGACAAACATGGCTTGAGGAATGACATACAAGATTAACTTCTACCTCCAAACTCCAGAGCTATGTACAAATGTCCACATGTACTAAACAGAAAAATATATCCATTGGACATAGACACATATGTATACACACACATGCAAATATACACAAAAATGTTTATGGTGATTACATCCTGTTCTTGACTATAATGCACTAAATGAAATTTTAATAATTGCAAATGTTCACATTTTACACAAAGATTTCAGAGATTATATTTAACATTGATATTCTATGTAATATCGATAGTGATTAATTATTTTGAAGCAATGTTATTATAAAATATATCATGTAGATGTAACCAACCGTTTTATTAAATAAAAAACACAGAACCAATGCAAGGAAGAAAGCCAAGAGGTCAGAGCTAAGAGCTAAAACCTTACCCTTCCTCCTGCAGTGGTCCTACCTCTCCGAACCAGCAGCACCTCCTGTGTTAAAGTCCTTATATAGAGTTTCTGTTCTGCCTTCTCATTGGTTGTAAACCCAACCACATGACCGCCTCATCACGGCCTGTCTCCAAGTGTTCCATGGTTGGTACTGAGATTAAAGGCATGTGTATCCAATGCTGGCTGTATCCCTGAACACACAGAGACTTACCTAACTCTGCCTACCAAGTGCTGGGACTACAAGCGTATGCCACCACCGCCCTGCTTTCCTATGGCTTGCTAATAGCTATGACCCTCAGGCAATTTTATTTATTAACATACAAATAACATATAAGTACAAAAGAAAATGTCACCATAATATCATCTAACAATTTCCACTATTAGTCTACATCCTCATGGAGGTTTTACAGGTGAATTTAAGATAACCATAATGTTTTGTTGAATTAATCTATAAATTCTAGTTTAGAACTTGTGTGATTGTCAGCTCTAGAATTTCTAAAGCTTAATATCTCCCGGTTTATCAATTCATCAAGGAAAAAGCATTGAACCTCAGGATTTGCAACATAGACACCCAAATAATTGCATTCACACAGATAATAAAAATCCCTCTCTCCCTGACTCACATTATAATGATAGAGAAAAAAGGAACCAAATAAAAAAGTAAATGTGTAGTATGTCAACTATTTCTAAGTATCATGACAAAATTCTACCATAGTCTTTCAGTGAACTCTCCATTCCAGAAGTGCACTCCTGTACACTCCTTCACAGTCTGATTCCCACGGGCTCTGACCTCAGACCATATATATATATATATATATATATA
>CABHPR010120245.1:0-11104 GCA_902168415.1 Peromyscus melanophrys
TGGAACTTGGCAACTTACCAACTACAAGCCAGTCCCAAGGCAGGAGAGAGCTAGATGAAGGCCTGGAGATTAACAGAGACCCTTACATCTGGAGCACAGGCTGAGCAGGACCGAAAGGGCTTTCAGGTGTAAAACCAAAGCCTGGCTACCTTGTTCCCCTGGGCTCCATTCTTGTCCCAGAACAACTCTAGGCATTAAGGTGAAAAGGATAACTTTGAATTTGTCTTCATTCCCAAACATTCGCCTCCATCTTAACTATTTACTATATAACCTCGGGCTAGATGATTATTGTGTTTCAGCTTCCTCGGGGATAACAAGAGACAGCTACAGTGTTAGATTAAACACTTCCCCAGGAAGGACTAGCTGGGGATCACTTGAAGCAATGTCCGGTGCACAGCCAGTATTGAATACATGTCATCTGGAGAGCCACTGTCAGGAATCGAGTTTGTAAGATGAAGCTTTGCTGACACGGAGGTCTCTAAGGGACTCTTACCATGTTAGTGTCTTTCTGATGAGGCGAATTGAAGAAGAAGGTGCTGAAAATAGGTATATATAAGCTATCAGATAAAACAGTCAGGAAAGTCTCTGTGAACTCAAACGCTGGGGGGTGCTGGTGCACCAGCTGCCAGACACAATCTAAGAAAAGCAGGAACACAGGGACCTGTGGAAACAGAACACACATTATTTAGGAAGCTAGGCCCAGCAGGAGCTGTCCTGAGCTCACTGAACAAAAAGACAATTCTGTCCATGTGATGAGCGTTCTCAGGGAGACCACCTCCCTGTAAGTTAGCAGTACCTGTCAGAATTCCTAGCCGCTCTCCCATGACCGCTCACGTGCTGGCAAGATGCTTAGTCATCCCAGGGATACATCCTATGTAATCCATGCGCTGCATGATCATGTAACTTGCGTGCAGTGTGATCACGTAATTTATGCACATGAGTAGCTTAGTAACGTCAGTCCATATGCGCATGTGCGGGGAGGAGGGGGAGGCTATAAAAAGTGGGTTCCGCCTATCCCTCCCCTCTCTTCCTGCATGATCTTTCCATAGGCCAAAGCACCCCCTTCTGTTCCCTTCCCTTAATAAAGTCTTATAGTGGGTTCTGTTGTACCTCGTGGCTTTTTTCGAATGGTAAACAGCGCCACTTAATGAATAACATTGCTCTGCTTAATAAAAAACAGTATCTAAAACGAGTATCTAAAACCGCATAATGGATGTGCACTAACACTAGAGAGTCTGCAATCAGCTTTGGTGATTAGAACACTAATTCTGAACACCAATTAAGTGAATCCCATTCTTCTTCAGAGTGTTCAGCTGCAAAAACAGGACTAGTGATGACTGCCATTTTACATTTTATCAATAAATGGGGGCATTCCTGCCGGCCCAGTGATAACAGGTGGGGTGGGTTCTGGAGACTTCGCTGGAGAAGGTTCCCTTCTTTATCACTCAGTGAGGGCCCTGAAGGCAAAAGGGCAGGAGAGAAGGCAAAAGCTGCAGAATGGGCTCCTGGCCTGCATTCAAATGCTTGGTCATCTTGGGTCCTCCTTTGGAAGCTACTCAGAGGCAAGCCTTTGTTGGCAGTTTGTCTGCTGTGCTACCAGTTAATGGAGTTTTCTTCTTGACCCACCAGTGATCCTGCAACAGGGTAAGGCCACTATGTGACAGTGTCCACCTTCTACAAGAGTAGAGATACAGGCCTCACACGGAGCTGGGAAGAGGAAAGAGGTAAGAACTCTTGGTAAAAAGACCAGCTCTACATCAGTAATATCACGAGTCACACCAGCTAGTCCCCAGAACTCCAACATATTGGTTCTAAGAGCCTTCACATCACAGATTATGGGCAGTATCACTCAGTAAGACGTAGACTAGACGAGCCTCACTGTACAGTAAGGAGAGGTCTCTTGCGTCTGAGTGACTCTATGTGCTGGATGAACACGCCTTCTTTTGGCCTCTTTCCCAACTAGATACGGAGTCTGTCAGTCTCCCTTTCTTATGACATGCAAAGTTACATCTTTCCAAACAGTATCACCTCTCTCTGCCTATCAAAGTATGGGAATCGCACTAGCCTTTCAACCAAGACTGAGAGATGGTGGTTTCTCTTAAGTTTGATAACATAAAGAAGAGTACAGGTATGGCCTGAACGAACCAGCTGGCGTGGTGACAGAGGCCTGAGTCTCTCCAGGAACCTGTCAAGTCCTGAGGAGCAGAAGCTACAGGCTCTCTATTCACATGCTGTGCCAAGCCGTTCTGCATCACAGACATGCTGATTAGAGATCTAGAATAAGAAAAGTCACAATTCACACTACTAGCATGTGTTCATTCTGTAGATGATTTAACTAAACAAAGTTGGGTCCATTTTTCCTTTCACTAGTTATCAAAGAGAACCAATGAGTTTGCATTGATGTTGCCTAAAAAAGCACACTATAACCTGGAGATGAACTAAACGTTAACTCAGGCTGGGGATGCGGCTCTGTTGATAGAGCGCTTGCCTAGCATACTCCAAGGCCTGGGGTCCATCTCCAGCACTGCATAAAACTGGTTGTGGTGGGTTATGCCTACAACCCCAGTGCCTGGAAGGTGGGAGCAGAGGATTAAACTTCAAGTTCATCCTTGGCTGTATAATGAGTTTGAGACCAGCCTGGGATACGTAAGACCTTGTCTAAAATCAACTCAAAACAACACATAAAACAACACAGAAGCAAGCTGGCTGTGGTAGTGCATGCACATAATTCCAGCTACTTGGGATGATGAGATGGAAGGCTGAGTGCAAAGCCAACCTGGGCAATGTAACCAAGCCCCCACGCCCAAACAACACAGCAATGACACCCCAGCCAACAGAAGAGGCTGTGACTCAGGCCGCACTTCTCCAGCACTGCAGAGGCTCTAGCGATCGATGGCAGCAAACAAGGAAACTTGACTGTGAAGTACATTGTCTGTGGCAAATTCATACACCACACATCACTAACTAAAGAGTTTAATGTACAAGATTTGAGGAGTCTTTCTTCCTGAGTTATTCTGTACATAACTGCTACAAAACCAGTCTCTCCTAGTGTGAAATGTATGTACAGCCTTACTCTACACGAGTTAGAAGACTTGGAACACACTTTGATAAGGATATTGATACCCTTGCAGCCCTGGGAAGGATTTCCACATTGTTTAAAGCATTCCAGTCATCCGAGACGAGCTGAGGTTTGCTGATGTCTGTGAAGTACGCACTTCGACAAGCCTACATCTGAGGACAGTGACCAGATGAGAAGGAGTCTCTCTCCCCAGTGACAGTCTGCAGGAAGGGCACTCACCTCCTCTTTGTCGCTCTGGCGGAGATGATTACAGCGGTCCAAGAAAGAGTGACAACCCATGACCCACTCCTTCTGAATGAGGCTCTGGAACCCAGTCCTGGTTCGACAGTGGGGGTCCATCATCACTTGCACCAGAGAGGAGAGGAGGCAGCAGAGGTCAGATGCGTTCTCTTCTAGAATGGTCCAGCAACAGCACCAAGGAAGAGGACAGGGTGTTACAAAGAGACAGTGCTCTCATCCACACAGCTAAAAGCAGGGTTCCCAACACCAAGGTCTGCTGTGACTTCCTACAGACAAGGGCCAACTTGGGAGAGAGAAACTACTTCTGGCTTGTTAGGGCGGGTTCCTGCACACAGTGGTGCTAAGCAGGGACCTGCTTACTGAACATACACGGCACTGAAAAATCCACTTTCAGCACATGGCACCCACAGGCACCACAGAAGAGGAGCCACACTGACGCACCAATGGCTGCCTGACTGCAGATGAAGTCTACTTCCTTCTCTCCTGGGGAGAAAGCCGAGTCACAGCTCACTGCTCCAGATTCAGCCTCTTCACGTCAGACCCTTTTTTTCACTCCCTATCCTTCACGGGCTGCTTTGTGCCAACTGACCATTTCAGTCACAAGGCTCTTTCCTGTTCTGTCTGAGGAGCACAAAGGCGCCTGCTTCTCCTCGCCAAGCCTACAGGAGGAATTCTCCTTGGTACTGCTCCATGTGCCCACCTGGAGTGCACTTCACAAAACCCACACTGCTGACTTAGAGCAGAGGCAAACACACAGCCACAGCCCACAGCCGTGCATTCTTCTAAGAGTGTGAAGACACTAAAGCCAGGCCTACATTTCCCATGCCTTCCTCTTTATTCCCCACTTCCAAAAAGGCACAATTCATATTGCTTTTTAGAAATGTCCTCAAGGAAGATGGTGGCTGTATCCTTAGGGTTAGAGAATTAGACCTAGACTCACACTATGAGCACTCTTTCTTCCCATGTCCTAGAATTACAATGCACTGAAGCTCAGGTTTACACTCATCTATAGCAAACATGCAGGAACTACGTGGGGTTAACAGAGACAGGTGTGTGTGTGTGCGCGCGCGCGCGCGTACGTGTATGCAGGTGCATGCAGAGGCCAGCCCAGAGGACAATCTTGTGTGTTATACCTTGGGTGCCATCTACCGTTTTCCCTACCTGGAAGACAAGGTCTCTCACTGGCCTGCAGTTCAGGAGTGGGCTAGCCTTCCTGTCCAGTGAGCGCCAGTGGTCCGGTCTCCTCCCTGGGGTTACAAGCATATGCTATCATGCCCGCCTTCTATTTTTAATGAAGGTTCTAGAGATCTAACTTGGTGCGTCCAAGGCTGTCTGCCATCTAGTGCTATCTATCAGTCTCTGACAGTTCCATCTAGAAGATAATCTTCCTCTTCATCTGAAGGTGCTGATGGCACACCTCTGGGGACAGCAGTGAGGGCTTGAAAGTGAGACTGCAGAGGACAGACAGCTCGAAAGCCCAGAGGGGTGAGAGATATCATGCTTCCATCAGAACTGGATTCGCACGGCACAGCTCTGTAATTGGTGGATCTGGTTCTGGGCTCTCCCACCTCTCAGATCTCATCCTTCTTTATTAGTTATTCAGAATTCAGATAATACTCTCCTTGTGTCTTTACAAAATAGTCATAAGGTAATGCTCCCATTAGTCTGTAAGTGTCTGGAAGGAAAAGCATAGAGTTTGGTGTACGGAAGGTGCTCAATGAGAGCATTCAATGCTCAGCTGCTGAGCTAGCATTAGGTGGTCCAGAAATCATAAGAAGGAACATTTTCCAATGTGCTCTTAGGAGCTACAGTAAGAGAAGCATCACAGAAGTGAAAAACACCGGGGGCAGACTCCAGGAGACACTCTACTCAATGTGTAGCATCCTCTACAAAGCAAGTCAGGATGGAGACACATCTGTGGTTCCAGATACTTGTGAGGCTGAAACAGGAGAATCACCTAAGCCAGGAATTTGAAGTCAGCCTGGGCAACACAGTGACACCCCCTCTCCTGAAAACAAATGGAAATAAAATCTAAAGCAGGTAAGGCTTCAGCTCCTATGTAAGCACTCACAACAGCACTCTCTGCTGCAGGTGGTTTACGGGGCTTTTCTAGACTGTGTGACACCGTCCTGGAGCATAGCAAATACCCACTGAGCAGAGGAAAGGCTCAGTCCAGCACTTCACTTCCCACGGCAACTGCACAGAGCTGCCTGCACACAGGCAGACAGTAACCTAAGCATCTGCAGGTCTCCTGTGTAAAAGGGCATCCCAAAGACTGCCGGGTAAAGATACCAAACAATCCCTTCTTGGGTCTGCCAGGTTCCAAGTGAAAGGATTTTGTTTTAAACCATAACAGTGAAATTTGAGGCAAAGGATTACAAGCTAAGGAAAAGGAAAAGAGAGGCGAGGAAACAAATCGGCTCCATAAGTTAGATTACAAAAGCTGACTCTTAGCCCGGCAGTGGTGGCCCACACCTTTAATCCAGCAGAGGCAGGCAGACCTCAGTGAGTTCGAGGTCAGCCTGGTCTATGAATCGAGATGTTACCCAGAAAAACTCTGTCTCAAAAAACCAAGGGTGGAGGGGTGGGGGGGGGGGGAAGCTGACTCTCAGTGAATGAAACAACCCCGTGTGCTTCATTACCCAAGAGGAGGACATTCATGTTCTGTGCTTCCAGGCATTCCGTAATCTCTATCGCTTTCTTCAGGCAGCGTCTAAACATGGGAGATATGAGAAGAGGAGTGTTAGCTCTTGGGTTTGCTGCTGCAGACAAGTTTAGCGGCAGCTGGAATTGCTCTTCAGTTTTCTTTGTGTTTCTTCATTCTAAAAGGCTAGACAGGGGAAATAATCACGATTTACTGATACTCATCTGCCTATGAGAAACTAATTATGGATACCCAAGAGTATACACATACACACTAAAGGGATTGAAGAAGTATCTTAGCTGTCCATACCTCCACATGCACTGTGGCATTGTTCATGCTAGTCAAAACATGGAGGCAACCTAAGAGTTCACTAACAAACAGAGTACAAATTTATGTGTGCACACAGTACAAACGAAGGACACTCTACCAATGCAGCAATATGGAAAATCCCAGCACTTGGGAACTGAGACTAGCCTGGACTACAAAGAGACCTGATCTTAAAAAAAAAAAAAAAGGTAAATGAATACAGGAGAGAACAGCCAAGGTTGGATGGGAATAGTTGTTTCCTCAGGCGTGGCACAGGGTGAGCTAGTCTCTGGACCACATTTGTTTTGTATCTGCCTTTACTGTGTCCTTTAGTTAACAGCAACAGAGAGGAGCTATGGGTTATCAAAGGCAATATAACTTTTCTGAGGCTCGATTCTAAACCAAAATGATGCACTGACATTAACAGTGATTTTTCTAAAAAAATAATTTTAAATAGGTACAAGCAAGAAATACATAAAGTTCAGGATAACATCTGTGTGAAATCAGTGTCCTTTCCACTGGGAGGCCAGCACTACCACCTCCGTTAGTTCTGAATGGTCCCAGCTTTTCCTGTAGTCTCAGCACGTCTTGCTTACAGAGTGTACTTCTTTGTAAGCAGAGAGAGTGTTGGACAATTCTTAACAAATGTACAAAGAAATGATAAACAGAAAACATAAAATGCAGCCCAACCCAGCAGGCAGTGGAGACACACACCTTTAATCCCAGCACTAGGGAGGTAGAGGCAGGCAGATCTCGGATCTTGAGTTCCAGGACAGCCAGGCCTACAAAGAGAAACCCTGGGGGAGAGGGTGCAGCCCAACCCTGAACCAAACATATGATCTCAGAATAAATAACTGTGACAGACTAGGTTGTAGCATGAGTCTTAAAAGTTCTTATTAATAAAATCCAACCCGGACCAGTTATTGGGGTGAACACTGGAAGGTCAGAGAGACAGAATAAGCCACAGCTATCTCACCTAGCCGGATCCTCAGCTGGTCTTGTTTCCTCAGACTGGAGGCCTCTGAGTCCTCATCCAGAATGGGTCTCAGCTGAATTGCTGCTAGAAGCCTGAAAGCTTAACCAGCCACATGCTTCTCCAGGCCAAAGGTTTCTAGTTTCTGGTCCTCACGCCTTATATACCTTTCTGCTTTCTACCACCACTCCCTGGGATTAAAGGCTGGCTTTCTGGGATTAAAGGCTGTGTCACCAAGCTTGGCTGTTTCTAATGTGGCCTTGAACTCACAGAGATCCAGAGGGATTTCTATCTCTGGAATGCTAGGATTAAAGGCGTGTGCTACCACTGCCTAACCTCTGTTTCATATTGTGGCTGTTCTGTCTCTGACCCCAGATAAGTTTATTAAGGTACACAATATTTTGGGGAACACAATACCACCACACTAGGTATCTGTCAATTCCTCCACAATTCAAAATTAGAAAACTGTACAATTCATGTGAAAAACAATGGGTTAAAATACCTGATTATATCAAGCCAGCTGCTGCTTTCTAAGAGAGAAAACCACTTTATATCTGTGTCCCAAAATTCCGTACTGTTATCTGAAAACAGGAAAAAAATGGGAGACTTCAAGTTATTGTCCATGGCCACGCCTGCCACAGCATACCCACGATGCCCCCAAGCTGTACAGCTCAGGGGTTCCAAGTGAATGAAAAAAACCACAACTGAGAATCCCAGTCCTGGGTCAGATAGTAAAATCATCTACTTCAAATCTACCTTACAACGTGTATCCCCTTTTGGTTAGCAGTATACAATGGTGTTTCCGTTTCCTTTAAGTGAAAACAGCTTTCTCGATCAGTCATCTTTATCATGATACCAGCACAATTAGTATATGCAATGAAAATTCAGTGTCAGCTGAACACATCCTAAAATAGTAAAGAATGTGCTAGGCTAAGGCGTCAAAGTTAGGAAAAGCTGTCTCTAAACATGACAGACCCAGAAGAAAAGGCTGGTTTAAGAATGGGAAGAATTCAGCTGGGCATGGTGGCACACGCCTTTAACCCCGGCACTCCAGAGGCAGACTCATCTCTGAGTTCGAGGCCAGTCTGGTCTACAGAGTGAGTGCCAGGACAGCCAGGGCTATGCAGAGAAACCCTGTGTCTCAAAAAACCAAAACTGGCAAAAAAAAAAAACAAAAAACAAAACAAAACAAAACAAAAACCCAACTTCAGCAGGCTACCAAGTGTGACTGAGTCTGTCAGGTTTCCAGTTGTCACTAATAGGCTGGGAGGGAGGACAAAAGCGGCGAGGGCTGTTGGCATTCTGGCCTGACCCTTCGGGACCCACCCTGCGTCCTGACGTAAATCCTCCTTTGAGGAAAAACCCCTCTCTTCTTCCTTCCCCCTTCCTCCTTTTCTCGCCATGAGAAGTGCACGCTTCAGCTTTCCCTCTTTCCCCCCTCTCTCTCCCTCTCTCTCTCTATATATATATGTATATATATGTATACATACATATATATGTATATATATGTATATATATGTATATATATATACACACACACACATATATATATATATATAAACTCTCCCCGTGGATGCTGTGTCTGCATGGTATGAGTAACCGCGCACCGCAGCCTGCCGCCACATCCACCACCGCTCACCTTATCATTACAGGGATGGGGTGGGGTGGGGTGGAGGCTGGAGTGGTTGGAATACTTTTACATTTATTAACAAAATTGTTTTGCATTGTAGGAAACTACATGCCCAATGAGGGCTAAAACAAATTAAAGTATTCCCAGTTTGGGAGAACAGTCGATCAGGGAAAACCAACAAATCAGTCACATTATAAATGATTATGAAGGTCAGTGGCTCCAGGTACTCCATGGTTCAAAACCTTAGAGAGGAGCTAAGACGTCCACCATGGAACCTGGCGTGCTGGGGAGGGAAAAAGGAAGGAGATGGCTATGTGTCTATGTGACCACTGCAACGGAAGCCATGGGAAAACGTGGAGAGCTGGGCAGGAGCAGTAAATATGACAGCGGTAGCTGGCGCCCTGGACTTCTGCCTACAGCCTGCCACTGCCTGTCAGTGACCCTGGGCTGAGAGCCCCTGCACACCATTAGCTTTCACCTGATCCACGAGGGGTGGCTTTCCCCATTGGACAGAAAGAGTCCACTGTTCTTACCTATCAGAAACAGCTGCTTAAATTTACAGTATGCACTCTGGATTTCCTGCAGCGACAGGAAGTTGCTTGATAAGTCTTCAGTTTTAACAATTTCGTAAGGTGGCCTGTGGATGGTCTTGTAAATTCTAGGTGTCAAAAAGCAACGTGAGGTTAGAAGAGCCGACAGGAATGTGAATAGCTTGTCTGTCCTGAGCACTTGCCACGCAGTCTGTTTTCAGAGCCCTCACCTCATGGAATCCTCACTCAGAGCCAGTGCATGGATGTGGAAATGGAGGTCGCAGTTGGGTCAAAGCAACTGAATTACATAACCTACTCCTTCTGTTGTTCAAGCTATCGACTTTATCAAATTTATCTTTGAGGGGCTGGAGAGATGGCTCACTAGTGAAGAGAACTGGCTGCTCTTCTGGAGCAGCTGGGTTCAGCCCACAGAGGCTCACAGTTATCTACAATTCCAGTCCCAGGGAATAGGCACAAGTGGTGCCCAGACAGACATTCAGGCCAAACACCCACACACATCAAAGTAAACAAATAAATAGATTTAAACTTACCGAGAAACTTGTACTCCATTTAATAGTGGAACAGTACAGTGACGCACCCCATGACCTAGGCTTGACAGCTGTTAACACTATAGCCACCATACCCTCCCCCACCCCCTGCCCAATACTTCTGAGAATCTCTGAAAACAGCGCAGTTGATCTTCCTAAGGATTATGCTGTACTGGTTTCCTGTGTGAGGTCATTAAAATGAGTGCTATTACTCGTATTCCTCCAACAGAAAGCTACCAGCAGGTAAGCAGAATGGACACACTAGAAAGAACTATACTTACTACCTGTTCCTCATAGACCAGGAGCTAAATGGACCCAGAACAAAGCGTAGAATGAGTACTGACCCATCTAAGAAGCTCTTCTGGATTTGCAGAGCACCATCATCCTGTTCTTTGGGCAGTGCTGACATTTTCAAAAGGGCGCTTCCATTGTGGCAGGACCAACACCAGATCTTCAGAGAGGAAAGGAAAGTGTTTGTCAGAATACTCAAAATCCAATAGGGAGCAGAGGAGCTTAGCATTTCCGTCCAGACAGAAAAGTCTGTAACTTCAAAACAAACTGGCTGGGTACAGTCAATGACCAAGATTTAGTCTTAAAAAACAAAAGAGAGAGAGAAAACGGGACCAGCAGTCAGATTCGGGTTTGCTCACAGTCTAACATCCATCCCTTGGCTTTCGAGCTGGTGACTTAATGGTGACAGCAAAACCGTTACTGTTACTTCCAGGAGGACAGCAACCACCACGGCAGTGCCGCTTTGCAGCCCAGGCATTTTACATGGATTAAACTCACTCAATTCTCACGGTCACTTGGTGTGATAAGAATGGTTAGTAGCCCCATTCCAGCAAGGAACTGAAGCTCAGAGAGCCCAGAGGACTTCCTTCCCATGTAGGACAGTGGCTACTGTCTGACTCTACAGGCCACGCTCTACCGGATGGCAGATGGGCAGCTCAGTTCCCACCAGCAGAGAGAGCGCCCCCAGGAAGAGCTGACTACTTGACAGGGGATCTGAAACTCAGAGGGAAGGCACTGACAGGGTTGTGAGGCGGCATAAAGATGACCAAGATCTGGTCTACCTCACAGCTCTTCGACGGTGAGGCAGAATGTGGGAGAGAGCAGGAAGAGTGGACTTGGAGGAACAACAGGGGGGGGGGGGG
>CABHPR010120249.1:1109-13302 GCA_902168415.1 Peromyscus melanophrys
TCTCTCTCTCTCTCTCTCTCTCTCTCTCTCTCTCTCTCTCTCTCTCTTCCTTCCTGCTGCCAGTGAATCAGGATGTAAAGCTCTCAGCTACTTCTCCAGTGCCATGTCTGTCTGCTTCCTGCCATGACAATCACGTACTAACCCTCTAAAACTGTGAGCAAGAGCCCAATTAAATGCTTTCTTTTAAAAGAGTTGCCTTTATCATGGTGTCTCTTTACAGCAATAGACCATTAACTAATAGAACAGCCTTCTATGTGTATTGACACTGATTAACTGGTTTTACCCAACAATGAAGATGGTGTTTGGCTTGAGGATGCTGTGTGAACTATTTCTTGGGAGATATGAACAAATGTCTACTCGTCAGAGATAGGGAACTGATGATAGACCAAAGAAACAATACCATCTAAGTCCAACTTGGTAAACTGGTGAGTTTATTTGAAGATTATGGGTGAGGGGTTACTTACAGGAGACTGGATGACTCAAAGGCAACTGTATAATCAACTTCCCAGCCTATCATGGGTAACAACTAACAGATGCTGGAACTTGGAGTTCTGTGCCCTATTTTCAGACAGATTGACAGGTCAGAGAATCTCTTATCCAGTAGTCCTTACTACTTACATAACTTTGAGGAGAGAGGGGCCTTATACATCTAGTAGTCTTCAGGGATTTCCTGAAACTTGTGAGTTGTTTACTTCCTGGGTTTTCATGATACCTCTCTCCCCACTACCTGCTTTAGAACTTCTGAATCCTACCAAGCTTCCCTCCTGGATGGAATGTTCCCATCCAGGAAACTGCTTTACAGCAGAGGATGTGGTGAATCCCTCAGCACACCACATTCTAAGTGAACAAAGCCAGAGTTGTCCATGTGCCTGCCAAACTTCTGCAGCGAGCTGAAGTGGTACAGTCTAGATGAAGGTCCATTCCCCAAACCTGGAAAGGATGCATAGCAGGAATCCATGTTTTGAGTAAGATTTCCAGGTGAATGTCAAGTCTTAAAATGCCTGTTGTAGGGGATCTTGGTGCTTAAGCTTTAGAAGACAGTGTTTTTAACAAAGGGAATCATACCATCATATACACAGTACAAATACATGGGGTTGGGGAGGAGTGTATGTTCATGCGCAAGTGCATGTGTGTTGGTAATTGACTTGGGTAACTGACTGTGTCCCAGATACCATGCTAGTATCTTATTTATACCTCCTTTGAGTCATGTTCAATAGTCCTCACTTCACTGAGGAAGAAGTGGAGACTCAGAGGAAGGAACAGGAACAGCTGGAGAGGGGTGTGATCTGTGTTTGGACCAAGGGTGAGCCCAGAGTCCATGCTTGCCTCACTTGACTGAATTCAGGTTGTCAGGCTTGCACAGCAAGTGGCCTCACCCACGAAGCCATCTTGCTGGCCTCTTTTACTTTTGTATTAGTTACTTTTCTTCCATCTCTGATCAAACCTCTGACAAGCAGCAGCAACTTAAGGGTGGAAATGTTTGCCATGGCTCCCAGTTTAGGTAGGGGCGTGGCCTGTCACGGCAGGGAAGGCCTGCTGGCAGGAGAATGAGGCAGCTGGTCTCCTTACATTTGCAGCCAGGAAGTAGAGAGTGGACAAGAAGTAGGGATGGGCCATAAGACCTCAAGGTGTCCCCCGGCTCAATGACCCACTTTCTCTAGAGCCCCCAGTTCAGCCCCCATTGGCTGTCCAGAAGTAACTCTTCACTCCATTCAGTCAACATGGCTTGCGGGGCAGGGGTGAGGCATTCATTGTTGCTGTTTGTTTTCAGACAGGGTAAGAAACAGGAAGCCAGTGGCTTGACTTACCCTGTCCGCAGTGGGTACAGGAACATATGGGTAGCCCTGGTGCAGAGCACGCGTCCTGGCTTTGAAAGCGGCCTGCCAACATTACTCATTCAACTTCAGTCACGTCTTCTTTGAAAAGAATGTTCAGCCACTTTCACTCCTTCGCACCCTGCGTGAACTATTTGTTCTGCCTCTTATCGCTTGGGAGGAACATCATGTTGTCTGAGGTTGTTCCATTAGGAGACCAGAGTTTCAAGTTATGCTGCTCGCTATCTGTCATTGAAAATGGTTTGCCCGTGAGAGGAGAAGTGCACAGTGCTGCCGCTCCTCTCAGGGGGGCAAAGCTGCTGTGTGAAAGGGGTCCTGTCATTCAAGGGCAAGCTCCACTACTAGGAGACTTTTTGGAACTTTAAAATGCTCTAAACAATTTCTGGGGTTCATCCTTCCCATGGTTCACAGAATCTCGGGGATTTTCTAGTCTCTTAAATACTTCTTATGGAACCCAGGATCAAAAAAACTAACAGATACTAAAAGTGTTTTGTGTTCAGGATACTTCTACAGCTGGTCCTCAAATAGCTACCATTACCTCATTCAGTTGGGTTTTCTTGAGACAAACAGGGTCATCTGAGGCTACACTGAGCAAGGACAAGACTGAGGGCAGCTGTGGTTGGGGGATGAGGTTCCGGGGAAAGTTCTGGGAAAAGCGGGGCAAGGGCACACCCCAGTCCTTTCCCTCAGTCCTGGTCTGCACAGGAGATGGATCCCAGTTCTCCTTAGGAGGCTCCACTGCCTCCAAGGCACATCCCACTTTCTCACTAAACCGGTTCCCTTGGAAGCCCCGCCCCCCACCACCACCCCCGCCATGATGAGGCTCCAGCCAGGCACTTCATTGGTTTTCTTGTCCCAAGGCACATGACATGGTTGCTGGGAAGCACAGTGTGCCAGGAGCCCCACTTCACAGGTTGCTGGGCCAGAATGTATGGGTTAGGCTGGTCCTGGGCCACATGGGTGGATGTCAGCCTTCCTACCTATCTCCCAATTCCAGGATGCCAGCGTTGTGAGATCCCATCATTATGCTATAGGAAGGTGCCACCATGTTCTGCTCCTCTCAGGAGAAAGTATCTACCTGTTGGTGGGACGCCAGGCTTTTTGTAGAGGGATAAAGAAGATGGTTTGAGAGGCTGGAGAGATGGCTCTGTAGTTAAGAGCACTGGCTGCTCTTCCAGAGGACTCAGATTCCCAGCACCCACATGGCCACTCACAACTGTCTGTAACTCCAGTTCCAGGGGATCTGACACTCTCACACAACATACATACAGGCAAACACCAGTGCACATGAAATAAAATTTAAAAAAAAGATGGTTTTGACCTGCAGGACTGACTCAGTGAACCCCATAAATAAACCCCATAGATATATTACCATTAAGCACCCTGTCTTTCCAGGTGCACCCTTCTGTGTGTCCAGCAGGAAAGCACAGGCTGGCTTGGAGTTAACATTCTGATAACACCATGAAGTGTTAGAGGTATTGACCTATCTATCACTGTGGTGTCTCTGCTTATCTGTTGCTCCGAAGGGAGTAACTTAGAACAAACACCAAATCCAGAATGGAGCAAGTCTTCACTGGGACCAGGCCCCATGCCAAGCACTTAGGGTGCATTGACTTGCTTAGTTGTCACAGTGACCTATCTTCTCCTCTTACAGAAGAGAGAGAACAGGTTGGAAAGGGAAAGCGATGTGTCTGTGATCATTTAGCCATGCAGTAGAGCAGCAGAACTTGAATTCAGACTTCCTAGCACACAGCCTGTAGCATCCCGAGTGGGTGGTGGGGGAGAAGGTGTGAATGGGCAGGTGCTTCGTAACCCACTTCAAGGCTCAGGGCTGAAGGGTTGAGAGCAGCTGAAGTCGCAGACCTGCTGAAGCTCTGGGGCAGCTCTCTTCAGTCTGCTCAGGACAGGGTGCAAACCAGAAGGCAGATGAATCTTTATATAGACTGTTAATAGAAGGGATGTGCGTCTCTCCAAAGAAATGTCTCCCAGAGCTGTTCATGAATGACAGTGTTGTCTAGAAGACATTTCTAATACCTCCAAAAAACCAAACAGAGGAAAAGAAACAAAATGAAACCCAAGAGCATGGTAAGCCTGGCAGACAGTGCCCCCCTCTGCCTGTGGGTGAAACGGACAACTAGGAATAAAGAATGGGAAGGGTTTCAAAGGCTGAGAGACATTTTGTTTCTTTATTTAATAACAGGTTCCAAGGTGGGGGGTGGGGTGGGTGTAGATGTAACCAACTGCCTTATTAAATAAGAGACACAGAGCCAATGTAAAGATGAAAGCCAAAGAGGTCAGAGCTAAGAGTCTTACCCGCTTTCCGCCAGCTAGCCTCTCCCGCCAAGAGACCTCTCCGAAATGGGGGCTACTTCCTGTCCGTTCGTCTTTAAATAAAAGTTCTCGTTCTTCCTTCTCATTGGTTGTAAACTCAACTACGTGACTGCCTCGTAACTACCTCTCTGTACAGACCTCCAAGTCTTCTATGGTTGGTATTGAGATTAAGGGCGTGTGTCTCCACTGCTGGCTGTATCCTTGAACACACAGAGACCTACCTAGTTTTGCCTGCCGAGTGCTAGGATTAAAGGCGTGCACCACCACCGCCCTGGCTTTCGCTATGGCTTGCTGATAGCTCTGACCCCTAGGCAACTTTATTTATTAACATACAAATAAAATCACATTTCAGTACAAATAGAATACCACTATAGGTGGGTCCCTTTACACACTCCAGTTTAAACCCAGGCAGGTGACATAAGCAGGCTCTGTCAGGAACAGGAGGGTCCCCACACCGCTTTCCAAGACTGGCAGAGAACTCTGCATGTGTGCCAGGCTTCCCCTGCAGCCATCACTTCTTTTTGAACACTTGTCGGCACACCTGGTCACCACAGGTCAGCTCCTGAAAACCAGAAAGTGGGTGAGTGACTGACTAGTCCAGATTTCCTCCTGCCCACCTGGCCCTCTTAGTGTCTGGGGTAGGTGGGCAAGGCTGGAATAAAGAGGACATTTAGTTGTTCTGGGCAAAGTGTCCCTCACAGACCCAGTCGGCTGCCATGCCCTGCAGGTAGCAGTAATTTGATTTTGACACTCAAATTGAGCTTGAACAACCATAAAAATGAAAAATGCAAAGAAATGACCCTCTTGGGCAGGATTTCTCCTACTCCCATGATTAAAGCAACATTGCCTACTTTATTAAAAGGTGGCGGAGCCGAGAGGAAGGGAAGGGTAGTATGGAGAAGCATTAGGCAGGTGGTTGGGGGGGCCAACAACAGGGTAGGAGCTTCAGAAGGGCTCCCCCTAGTCTGCCAGCACAGCTGACAGGGTCCCACTTTTCATGGAGGTAGATAGAACCTCAGGCCTTTGCTGCATCTCGCTGAACCCTGAGGCAGGAGGGTGAGTGAGCATGAGGAAGGCCACCATGTTCACTGCAGCTGGCCACGAATCTGTTGTCTTAGCCACAGGTACTGTTGGGGAGGGCCCTACAGTTAAAAAAAAAATTCTATCATCCAAGCCACAGCAAGTAGGGAGAGCTGCCAGTGGGAAACACTGGGAACGCCTCTCATATATCATCCGCTGACATACCCCAGGAATAAAGATCTCAGGTGAGGTTAGCTCGGATCTGAAGAGCGTCTTAGTGACACTCAGGTTGACCTTAGAGCTGGGTACCTGCCTGACTCCATAGGTGAATGAATGAATGAATAAATGAATGAATGAATGAGGACGCATTTGCTGAAGGAGCTATTCATTCAGCAAATGAGTGGCTGGATGTTTGAAAGAATGAAACTGTTCTCACTACTCTGATGTAGGGCCCATAAACTGCTGTGAAGATTAAAGAATGAAAAACAAAGCTGTCTAGGCAGCGACAGTTTATTGAAAGATGTCAGCCATTGTTCCTACTGTTCCGTTCTAGTAACCTCATAGGAGTTGGGATCAGGTCCACCATGCCTTAGGCTCCAAGGCTTAGGGTGAGAGGCCAATGCCCACACCATACCCTCCACACCCCTCATGCTGTCAGCCTCCCCCCTCACCTCCCAGGAACCGACAGGATGCCTGGTCTTGTCTTCCTCCAGGCGGGTTAATTCCGTCCTCACCTTTCTCCCCAGCTGTTCTTTAGCTGGCTCTCTGCATTTCTCCTTGGATCTCAGTTTCCTAACTCAGCATTTTAAACTTTCTTTTTAATTGCAGCCGCTCACAGAAACAGCCATATAGATTTCTTCCTAAAGTCCCCTGAGCCAGAGGGGAATGGCTTTCTGACTATATGACCAAACGCATTTGGCTGGAGCTCAGGGCCATTTTTCTTGTCAAAGCTCCCGGCCAGGTGAGTGTTGCAGAAGGTGCTGTACAGACCCCAGGACTTACCAGGTACAGCTTGTCTCCCTCCACCCACTGCTTCCAGCCACGGTTCTCCTTCTCTCCTTTCTGCACACACACGAGAGTGTTACCTTCCCAGGTGACCAGCGTCTGCAATGACAGATTGTCAGGTGAATTACACAGATAGCCTTGGGAAACTGAGCAAGCTTACATCTGCAGCTGCAATTCCTGCAATCTCTGCCAGGCTCCTGCACACCCATGGGACAGAGTCCTGTCTCAGTGACCCCAGGGACCTTCCGGTCTCCATTCCACACACACACACACCCTCCATTCCAGCCAAGCTGGTTTCTCCGGGCTGCCTGCATTCTCTTTTAAGGAATTCTACTCAACCATTTTATTATCTGGTAAAAATAGCATTGCGAGCTAGTGAAGGAAAGATGATAAATTCAACTATTAACAATGTGAAATTTCTGGAAGGGAAAATACCTCAAAGTCAACAGACAAATAACCAACAGGGAAAAAGAGCTGTAGCATATCAGTAAAGACTTGATGTCCTTATATATAAAGGGCCTCTGTAAATCAATAAAAAGATCATTAACCTAACAGTCCACGCCAACCGAACATATGAACCGAGGGCTTACAGGGGAAGCTTCTGTAGTCGATGGCTTTAAACACAACAAGAGATAGCCTACTTCACAAATAACAGGAGAAATGCTGGTAAGACCGCTCCTCAGATCCAATTAATCATGTGGTCAAAGATCAAAGATTTAGTAGCACTGAGGGGAGGGCTGCCCACCCTCTCTCAGGGCTGGTGGGAAGAGAAATACTTTGCAAGGACAATGGTTTTATATTAGCTTTCAAATGGTTTTATATTAGCTTTCCAAAATATGGAACTGCACATATTTTTGCTTATGGTTTTGCTTTTATTTACTTATTTACATGATTTAAACAATATCTAATTTATTATTTGAAATTTGCCTATTTCATATGCTTTTAATAGTAAAAATAATAGTAAGACAGGGTCTCACCTAGTCCTGCCTGGCCATGAACTCACTGTGTAGCTGAGGATGACCTTGAACTCCTGACCTTCCTGCTTCCACCTCCCAAATTCTGGGATTATCATCTCTGATGAAACTGCGTATATTCCTCGACCTAAAATTTCTACCCTGGGAATTTTCCTGCAAGAATCACATTTTGATTCTTGTCCACTGTAGGTGGAAATAAACGCAGGGAGGCTCCCTAACTGGGGAGCTCACGTGGTTCCGGTTTCTGTCACCTAGAACGAGGAGGGTGGACCTGCTTTTCTTCAGATTTCCTCTGGGTAGTGATGCCAATGGTATAATAGCAGCAGAACTCATGAAGGGCATCCTCTGTTCCAGCCAAGCTGAGCTGGCCAGTTGTTGGAGAAGCCAGAGGCCTGCCAGTACCCAGGAGGCTGCAAGCCCCTGTGCACACGCTTGCAAGGTGTATGTTCACTAGACACTCCTGTTTCTCTCTTAATATCGGTCTTGGTGCCCAGATCAGGCCCACTTACTGCACCTGCTGAGCTGTTTATGCCATCCCCACTGCGTCTGTATCTTACTTCCTGCGGGGATGAGCTTGGTACAGCTGGGTTGTTCCCCCCCCCCCCCCATGTATGCATAAACCACCTGGTGCTTTTCTAAACAAAATTAGGCTAAGGACCTGACACTTTCTTCTACATCTTGTAAACCCTACTGATGATAAATGGACTTGTAGGTTTTTATCTCTTTTCCTTGTGTATTATACAGACCTGCTTTCTACAGGTTGTTAAACCTACCTATTTTTAAAACAATATTTGACCTTGACCATAATATATACTTTATGTGCAGTGTTCTTCCTTTCCATTTTTACTCCTCAATGCATCACAGGATTGCGTGTTACAACAAAGGACTGGAAGCTTCATAAATACTGTCAGTGGGTGGCTGGTTAAATATGATGTGATTCTTCCCTGCTTCACAGCCATAGGAAGAATACAGCCAGAACCGGTTGTTTAAATGTTTAAAAATGCAACATGATAAGCAGTGTGCACACAACAAGGGAGCCAGGTGAGGCACGAATGTTTCCCTGCACTTAGTCCCTGAGTAGTAATTATCCCTGTGAAGGGACCAAGCTAGGGAGCCATGGTGGGAAGGAAATTTCACTGTTGACTGTTTTAAACAATTGTAACCATCCATATCTTCACAGTCCCCAAATCTAATCTAAAAATAAAATATTCTGTGCTTTTTTTTTTTTAAAGTCTCTTCCTCCTTTAAGACCATCTGAAGCCCCGCAGCTCTGAAGGACTTAGAGAAGTTCAAGCCATAGGTCTCCTGGCTCCTCTGGGAGGAAGAAATGTCTGCGAAATGCATCTGCCATTTCTCCTCATTGCCCTGGACTCCATTGCTTCCTAGTAGATGAGTAGGGAATCTTGCCTTCTCCTTAGGTAAGGAATGTGTCTTCTCTTCTCCTTCCTCCCATAGTGCCTTGCACCGGAAGCCCCAGTGCATGCTGACTGTGCAAATGTCTTTCTCCCTTCACAGGCAGTGAGCTCAGGAAAGGAGAGGCTGTGTGGCTGTAAGGACACTCAGCACAGTGGCTGGCACTGTGTGGGAGACAGTTTCCCTGAAGCATAGTCTCAAGGGAAGCCCACTCACCTCCTGCCTTAGAGGAGGTCCCAGCAGAGAGCGCACATGCCCATGCAAGGGGGACATGCAATAGACATCGTCCATTTAATTGTCTGTCTTCTGTATGAGGCCTGAGATCCCCGAGAGCAGGAAGTGGGGGGTGGGAGTGGCTAATTCATCATGTCACCTACCTCACTGACATAGACTTGGCAGGCAGTAGGAGCTTATCAAAATTTTCAGAATGAAGAAAGGAGAAAAATGTTAGTGCAAAGAGGCCTGTCCTAATATTTCACTTTAATAACTCACATTGGGCAGCAAGATTCAAAATTATTCTGACCCAAAAGTAAATTGGTTACCAATGAATCCAAGATTGTAGGCTCACTCCTACATGAGACTGTGAGAGGCAGAAAGAATAGTTAGATGAATCAACTTCAAAGTTTAAACATCTTATTAATTAAATTATCTTCCTCCTCTTCCTTCTTCTTAAGTCTCACTATATAGTCCAGGCTGACCTCGAACTAGCCACATTTCCTTGTCTCAACTTTTCAGAGTGCTGGAGTTACAGTTTTTGCTACCACGCCCAGCTTTTAGTTGATGACCTCATCCCTGTGTCTGAAGAGGTTTGAAACACAGACTTGGTCGTTTTGAAAGATCCTGCAGCTGAGGAAGCCATAACCTCTGAGTGAGGAGATGGACATGGAGAGCGCTCCAAAAAGGGCAGGTTTGTGTGGAACAGAGGCAGGGGGTGGAGTCCCACTGTGATTTTCCTCTCACACTTCCAAAGTCAGCATCTCTCAAAAAGGTTCTTTAAGTCAAATTAGATACAGGTGGCCACCCAATGTTTAATCTGGGTGAGTCAATAGCTGAACCATGGACCTATGGAAGACTATCCTATTTCTTTAAAAAAATATTTTTTTAAAGATTCTAATTATATCATTTCCCCTTCTCTTTCCTCCTTCCAAACCTTCCCATGTAAACTCCACCCCCACCCCACTTCAGATTCATGGTCCCTTTAACTGTTGTTACATATGCATGTGTATGTGTTCTTAAATCCATGAATATAGCCTGTGCAGTCTGTATAATGTTACTTGCATGTTTTCGGGGTTGACTATTGGATAGCCAGTTGGGGAATTTCTCCTGATTTCAGCATTCCTTGGTTGCCTGGGCTGGCTTCCATGGTACCAGAAGGTGCAATGCAAGCTTTCAAAGGAGGAGAGCCACCAACAGCCTTACCCCGTCGTGATACCTACAAACCACCACAACAACCATCATGGGATGACAACCCCAAGAGTGCAGTAGTGGCACACACACCTTGGAGGTAACCAACAGCTCTCTATTTGGCTGTAAGGCCCACTCTCCAAGGGGAAAATCATGCCTGGTACTGGAAAACAAGCCAGCTACACAGGGCTAGTGAAGTTGTGGGTCTGGGAAGAGAACCAGCATCTTAATTCTTCAGAGGTACAGTCATTTGGAGGTTGTGTAAGATTGTTCAGCATAAATGTGTGTGTATGAGAGAGAGAAAGAGGCAGAGAGGAGAGAGAGACAGAGAGAATGTGAGAACATGATAAAAACACGAGGGGTAAACATTGATAACATGCAGCTCTTTTTAAAAATTACTGTCGTGTGTATGTGCCTACCCAAATTTACATGTACCAAATACATGCAGGTGCCTGTGGAGGCGGAGGGCACCAGATTCCTTGGAAGTGGAGCTACAGGTGTTTGTAATCTACCTGATAGAGGTGCTGGGAACTTACAGAGGAGTTAGGGCTCTTCACTGCTGAGCCATCTCTCCTGCACCAACAACAGGTGACACTTAGTGAAGGGTGCAAAGTTGGTCTTTGTTCTCTTGAGACTTCTCTATGAATCTGAATCACTTTCCCCAAGAAGGGAAAGTAACAGCTATAAGTTCCAGGCATGGACGGGATCTATTGACCTGTGGAGATGCTCCTCCTTGAAACTTTCCTTGGAGAGTTTTTCTCCAACCACCTGCAGATGAGGAGCCCCCTGCCAAATCATAGGGTGCAATTTGCCTTGTCACTCTCTGCTTTCTCTACCCCCTCACTGGTCCATTCCAATTTCAACTACTTTTTTAAAAAATGGATATATAATTATCACAAACCATAAAATTCATTCTGCTAATGTCTCCAATTCTATAGAGCTCTATAGAGTGGCGGCAACTTTTTTTCTCATATATTCCCAAGATTGTGCGGTCGTCATCACTACTGTATCCAGAACAGTTTCATCGCCTTGCATCAGTATTTCATCTACTCGCATTCAGTGTTGCTTCTTTTGCCCTCTAGCCCTAGCCTTGTGCATTTACCTGTCATAGTTCTTCATATAACACATAGTCTTTGGTGTGTAGCTTCTGTGGCTTAGCATGTTTTCCGGGTTCATTCACACTATTCCAGGAATCAGTATGTCATTCTTTCTGATAGCTGTGTAATACTCGATTCCATTATATGGATATCAATTACTTCTTGTTTATTGGTGTATGTACAAAAAATGTTAGTTTGGTTGTATGTGTCTGCCAGTATGTGTGTGTGTGTGTGTATGTGTGTGTGTGTGTGTATGTGTGTGTGTGTGTGTGTGTGTGTGTGTGTGTGTGTGTGTAGGCTATAGACAAATGTTGGCTGTCTTTCACAATTGCTTCCCGCCTTACTTTTTGAGACAGGGTCCCTCACTAAATATGGGGCTCACTGATTTGGCTGGACTGCCTGGCCAGCAAGCCTCAGAGACCCTTTGGTCCCTACCTCCCAGCACTGGGGTAACAGATGTATGCTGCTGTGCCTGGCTTTTTTAACATGGTTCTGGGGTTGCAAACTCAACTCCAGAACTCATGCTTATACAGCAAGAACTTTGTTGGCTGGGTACCTCCCAAGCCCTTCAATTTTCTCTATATTTTACATGCAAATATATGTTTATCTTTTAAGCTTTGAAGATTTAACCTAAGACATTGTGCATGCTAAGCGAGTGTTGTACCAGCTAGCCACACCTCCATCCCTGCTGTTGTTTATTTGAGAAGGGACTTTTAGCCTTCTTATAAACAAGTCGGGGTAAGAAGTGGGGAATAGATATGGTGCTCAGAAGAGAAAGGGAGGGTCTCTGAGCCCCTTGGAATCAGCCTTATCTTTGCTGTGTTTTTACACTTCTGCTTCTGATCTGGGCTGGCACAGAACTGGCTCCTTCAGTGATCCTGCTATAACCACTCCTTTCTCTAATGAACGTCAAGTTTTCTTGAAGGTTCTGAGTATGATCAGAGAGTTGAGAAGTGGAGCCCTAGGGAATGAGAGTGTGCCAAATGAGATTTACAGCACACAAAACAAACGCACCTGCACATCTGTGCAACACATGTGCACACACAGCTTGTGAGTGGAGAGAGAGAGAGAGAGAGAGAGAGAGAGAGAGAGAGAGAGAGAGAGAGAGAGAGAG
>CABHPR010120249.1:13312-23930 GCA_902168415.1 Peromyscus melanophrys
GAGAGAGAGAGAGAGAGAGAGAGAGAGAGAGAGAGAGAGAGAGAGAGTGACTCATGCATGCACTGCCTGGCATCCTCTTGGAGCCTAAGTGTCCTATTCCAGTTATGGGTGGTAAGTGGTCCCGAGGTCGCCTCTTCTGAGCTGTAATTCTCATGGGAATAGACCTTTGTCCAGTCTCTAGCCGAATATATCTCATCCCACCAGCTTTGTGTGTGTGTGTGTGTGTGTGTGTGTGTGTGTGTGTGTGTGTATGTATGTGTGTGTGTGTGTAAGAGAGAGAGAGAGACAGAGAGACAGAGAGAGAGACAGAGACAGAGAGAGACAGAGAGAGAGAGAGAGAGAGAGAGAGAGAGAGAGAGAGAGAGAGAGAGAGAGCTATCCCTGACTTTTTGCTGTAGGCAAAGAAGAGAGAAGCCATAGAAAAGAGACTAGTTTCTCCCTTCAGGGCAAAGTGATGATCTGGATGAGAGGAAGGAGAATGGGAAGTGGGGATGCCAGAGGCCAGGGGTGGTGACAGGTGGAATTCTTTCAGAATCAGGACAGGCCAGAAGGGCGTGACTTATTTCAGAAAGAAGAAATTTCCTGTCATCGCAGGTGACAAAAACAAGCCAGAGAGGAGCAGCTTGCCTCTCAAGAACCCACACCTCACACCGAAAGAGCAGGGGAAGGAATCATTGTGAGATGATCAGGCTGCGACAATGGAGATGCAGAGCTTCAGAGTCACATTTTCCTTAAGTTCTGGTGTCTGACGAATTGGCTTTTTGGACAAGGTTTGGAAAAGGCTTGTGGCTCTATCATCCCACAGACCCACAGCGAAAGGTCCTAAACTGGGGCTTTCATTTGTCAGGACAGCTCTGATGGAAGAGCTCCAAAATGCTTTTTTACCCCCATCATTTTTCAGCAAGAATCACTGAATCTAATTTTCCCTGATAGATGAGATTATGAGTGCCAGGTCACCTTGACTGGGAGCTGTGACCTGCTTTCCGTGAGTCACCACCGTAGAATAACAGCTTTTCCTCCTGAGGCAGGAAAAAGGACTCACTACTCCTTGGGACACTGGGAAGGTGTCAAGCATTATTAAAGTAGGTTTAAATCACTACTAGTTACCGATAGGTTCTTATGGTAAGGGCCCCTTCTGGTGTTTTCTTGAGAGTAGGATGTTGGGGCATGGGCTAAGTGGACTCCCTAACTAGCAGTTGTTGGACTCTCCCTCGCTGCCCTCACTCCTTTGGGCATAAGCTCTGTCAGTCCAGCTGGACGTCCCTTAGGATGGCATCAGCCACCTTGAAGACGCCGTGAATGTCTTGAGAAGGCTCCTTGATGATCACAGCTAGTTGCTCTGGTTTCTGAAGGCTTGGCTTTAGCCAGGGTTGCTGGAAACTTTTGTACCAGACTTTGTACTACCCCAGGCATGGGGAAACACTAACTGGATCTGCCACCTCTTCTACCTTCCCTGACGGCCTTGCAGAGGAAGCTCTGTGACTGGGCTAAAGAGGCAAGACTGTGACTGGTCCTGGCACCGCTTTCTCTGACTCTCTAGACAGGCTCCTCAGAGAGCTGATACTTAAGAAAGATAAAAAGCTGGACAGAGCCACAGAAGAGAAATTGCCACACAGGTCACCAGGTTTCCAGAGAGCTGTCACGTGTTTAGAGCCAAGGATCTCAGACACTCAGGCTAAGAGCTCTAGCAGTGGTCAGTGGGAAGGGTTAGGTCATCTGGACTTGTAACCTACAGAAGACCTTTAACACCTGTTGGCTAAGGGTCCCCATTCCTGAGACCGGCATAGGGTCAATGACGTTAAAGGGTACCACCTCCTGCTTACTCCCACCTGCCTATTGCTGCCACATGCTACAGCCAAACAATAGGGGAAATGAAAGTGGCTAGGGAACAGCATTTGAAGAGCTTTTCTCCTTTGCGCTCCATGGTCTCTCTCTTAGTAGAGCTAAAAGATCCCAGCTAGCTGTGGTGATGAATCATGTCCCCCAATATTGTGAACCTAATAAAGTTTAACTGAGGATTGGAGGAAAAAGCCAGTCACTATATTAAGCATAGAAGTCAGGCAATGGTAGCACATGCCTTTAATCTGAGCATTCAGGAGGCAGAGATCCATCCAGATCTATGTGAGTTCAAGGCCACACTGGGGAACAGAGCCAGGCATTGTAACACAGGCCTTTAATCCCAGCATTAACCATAGAGGTCTGGAGGTCTGTGTGGACAGATAGGAAGTGATGTAACTGGATGAAGAGAGGAAATGAGTTGGCAGAACAGAAAGGCATATAGGCATGGGTATATAGGAAGTAGGTCTCTTTGGAAGCTGCAGAGTTGGTGAGGTGAGGTTAGCTGTGGCTTTTCCTATTCTTCTGATCTCTCAGGTTTTAACCCTGATATCTAGCTTTGGGTTTTTTTTTTATTTAATAAAACCTTTTAAAATTTGTGTTACAGCTAGCCGATTACTAATACTCCCAGCCCAGGAGAGGAACCAGAATTTGTGCCACTTGCTTTGGGAGAGATCTGAGACTTCGGAAGAGCTCCTGGAATAACAAGGCAGTCAGTGGCTTGCCTGGGAAAAGGGGGCTGTGGTGAATGGGCAGAGAAGGGTGGAGGATCCTGCATCACCGTGTCATCCCAAGGGGCTGGGCCTTTGCTGGGGATGAGGGCTCATTTACTCGGGACAGTGTATTCAGCTCAGTCTTTCTTTGGTTAGGAGCCTGGCAAAACCAAGTTGGCACAGAGAGCGCTGTGAATATCCAAACTGGCAGCCTTGTATAAACTACATGGGCATGGACAGTACAGTCAATGGCCACTGGGACAAGTGGCAATCCAGTAGCCCTTCCAGGTCTTCCGTACAATCTTCAGGGCTACAATGCTACGGTTCGGGCAGGAGAGTCTTTAAATTGGACTGAGATCGAATCTCTCTTCTTCCTGTTTGGAGGGCACTGGCCAGGTGTAATGGTTTGGACAACAAAAGACTGAAACACAGTGTGAGGAGCAGACCCCTGGGCAGGGACACCACACAGCAATGTAGGGGAGCTACTGTTGCCCCTACTTCTCTCTCCCCACATTTCCTTGCCACTTAGCAACCTCTGCTATATTTACAAGCAGTTGCTCTGGGTAAGGGCCAACCCTTTCTTAGAGCTGAGGTCTCAGGCTTGGAGATGATAACACCTCACCTTCTATTGAGAGCTGTTTCCTGTGTGCTTTCAGGATTGCTCAGTGCAAGTACAGTAGCCCCCTCTCATCAGTGAGGTCTGTGTCCCAAGAGCCTCAGTGTGACCTCAGGTAGAATTGAACCCTATATAGTCTATGGAACTAACATGGCTACCGAGTGACTGGTGGGTGGGTAATGTACGCAGGGTAGATAGGCTGGACAAAGAAATGACTAACATCCTGGGCAGGATGGAGCCAGCAAGGGAGATTGCACAGTGCTGCTCATGGAACGCAGTTTAAAACTTGGCATTGTTTATTTCTGGAATTTCCCATTCACTATTTTTGGACTGCAGTTGACCATGGGTAATGGAAACTGTGGGAAGTGAGAACTTGGCTAATGGAGGATTACTGCAGTTCAAATCCTGGAAGTATGGCCTTTGACTCAGGCGGGGCTTCCTAGAGTGTGTCCTAGGAGTTAAGTCTCTGCTAGGACAGAAGCCATAGCAAGTCACTGAATCTGGGTAACCCACTTGACTGAGTCTGAGTTTGTCATAGTTCATTTGCATTATGATTTTCTAAAAAGGAATTTGGCTAGTTGGATCATTTTAAAGTGAGACATTACATGTAAAAACACCTGAATTCTCGGTAACTCCTTACAAAAACAAAACAACAGGAAGGCGGGTACCGTGAAACCTCATCCTGTCTTGGGCTGGGCAGGCTAGAACTGAGCATGGATGCTCTTTACACCTAAGTAAACTGCTTGGTTGAACTCCATGGTTGTCTATCTTAGGACACTCCTTGTTGCCCTCTTTCCCTTGTCTGCTCAGCCGTGTAGTCTAGAGGATGGGGCTCTGCCTTAATTTCTCACATGATCTAAAGCCTTTCCTCTCTCCTTTCCCTGCCTCTCTTTACTCAGCCTTCACTGATTACTCATTGCCAACAACAGGAAGTCCATTCTGGTCCTGCTTACTGGAGCCTTCCTGGGGCTGTTTCTGTCACCTCGTCACTGTGAAGCCAGAGAGCCATCCCCTGCGTGGACAGCCCCCATGGAAACCCTCCCACTCAGGAGTACCTTGACGTTCCGGCCATCAAGGCCCTTTGTGTGTTCGTCAAACTCCACCCCGACAGTAAAATCCAGGTCGTAGTTCCTGAACGTGCTGTTGGTTTTCGTCTTGAAGTTATCACCATCTTGAATGATGATCTTCGTCTGATTCAGACGTACTGCGATCTTGCGGGTGGCAAAATCAATATCTGTTGGCAGAGGGAGTAGCGGAGGTTATGATGTGTGCAGCCAGGCTCATTCATTTCTTTAACAAGGCAAAGTGCTCAGGACCAGAGACTCAGGCTGGGGACATGCCACATTTCTTTGCTGAAGTGAGAAGCAAGGGTTTATCATGGGCTTGATTTTTCTGGCCTCCCTAGTTTGGCTCCATGTGCCCCCCACCAGAACCAGCCCTAAGGCTAGGCTCATTGTAGATGCTCAGATAACATGGGTTTGTTAATGGAGGAGCATGGTCCAGGGCAGTGGTATTAAAGCCAGGACCCCGGACTACCATTGGTAGCAGCATCGGAACCTAGAAACCTGTGGAAATCTGTTTCCACTCACTTGGTGCACACCACAGTTTAGAACCAGTCTGACCAAAGAGTGAGGGGGAGGGCCAGGTGGGTCCCTATTTCTCAGTTATGTGACCTTACAGAAGTCACTTTTCCTTCCAGAGCCTCAGTTTTCTCCTGACAAAATGAGGAGAGAAGGCTCATGTCATGTGGTTATTGTGGTGAGGACTCAGTGAACTCTACGGTGAAGGGCTGTTCATGGTCCCCAAGAGCTTGCATGTATTTATTCCCTGCACACAGGCTTCCATTGTTGTCCTTGTCTGTTTGGGTCACATAGGGACTGGATCAGCCTAGCCCAGAGCAAAAGTTTCAGGCCATATTTCTGTATCCCTGTAGCTACCGGATCCACACCTCACTCTGTAGCTGTGGCTATCACGGGGCCCTTTATCCAGACGAGTGGGAGACCTCCCAGGCTGCATCAGCTTCTTCTCTCTAGTTTGCCTGGTCAGTGGCTTTTGCTCAAACCCTCCATGCTGAAGTCTCTGTTGTGTTAACCAGAGCTCCTGCAGTCATCATCAGGAGGCAGGAAAAGGATGCTGTTAACCAAATGAAACAAAGGGGACACTCCAGGCGAACTGCTATGGAAGAATGGGAAATTGTGGGGGAATTTAGGACAGATTGTTCTTTAGCAAGCAAATCTATATTCGCTCTGTGGAAGTAGAAATCACCACCCAGAGGATTGAAGTGGTGGGCTCAGCACCAGCCAGCTCCGCGGTGCCCCTACAAAGGCAACCCATTGTGTCATTCATAGCTAAGGCTCCCCAGCAAAAATTATGGCTTGTCCCAGGCTGCCTAGAAAAGTGGATCCCAGTGAAATGACCAGTTGCCGAGAGAACGGCGTGTCCTGGAAACAGCACCCTAGTCAATCTTTCTGACTAGGGCCGGGAGAACGCTATTAGGGGCTCTATGCAAATGGAAGCAAACACTGCTTCGCCTCCAGATTGAAAAATGGCTTGGCCTCTTGGCCACCCTTTAGCATTTGCACAAGCCAGTTAATCATGTCATCTCTGCTCCACCCCGGGGACGGGAGCCAAATCCTCTGCTGGTGGATTTCCTGTTAGAGATTTCTAATCAAAAGGGTTTAACTGTAGCTATAGAGCACACACTTGTGTGCATGTGCGCGCACACGTACACACACACACACACACACACACACACACACACACACACACACACAAAGTACACAAGCACTTCCTCTTTGAACTTTGCAGAGGAAACTATTTTCCTGATATGATATTTTAACACTAGTGTTATCAGGTTTGTTTTATCTGCTTTTTGGTATTAAAGGTACCTCTGAGCCTGATTTATAGCCAGGCGAAGTGCCTTGCTATAGCAGAAGGAAAGGTCCAAAGACAAGCTATTTCTGAATAATATACGTGGCTTATGGCTGCTGCTGCTGCTGTGGAAAAACAAATCGACAACAGCAAAGTGACTTTATTAAGCATACTTTTCATAACTGCATTTTGAACAATGCAAGCCATAAAGCTGAAATATGAGCATGCTACTCAACATTAAAATGCTTTGTAATGTGCTTGCGAAGAAAGCTAAAGTTGCAAGCTAAAAGGGCAGGTGCTCTTTGTAAATTAAAGAGCGGAGATGCGCAGGGATCCATCACCGGAAATCTGAGAACAGTTCAAAGTGCAGCTTCAATGGGCTTTGAACCTGGCCTCCTTAACTCTCAAATCATCGACACTTCCAGGCAATAGGGAGAAGTCTAGTGGAAGAGCAATTTTCTCTTTTTTTCCATATCATTTCCTCCTCCAGAGGACACATTTAGAAGGGAATTAGACTGGCCCCCGCCTCTCTTCCTTCACTCCTTCCTGGCTATTGCAGGCAGGTTGGTGACCCTGGGCTACTTGGCTCGTACTCTGCACTCTGCACCCTCAGTCTAATGTTCTCCGCTGTGGTGGGGTCAGGGTAGAAGTGCTACCAGCTCATGGAAGTGGGACCAGAGGACGGGCAAGCACCTATCATTGCCATCTGCCCTTTTCTGCCTCTTGGCACATTTTCCTTTGAAAGTCCAACTAGGTACCACGTGGTGCAATTAAGACTCTGATGAATTGAATAGCTTGGTTGGCTTGTCAATGCCAGCAGAAATCCAGAGTTTTGTACAATAACTTCATTTCCAGGCCATCAGACATGGGTTGATTGTCAGTTCAGAGATCCTGAGTGACCCTCTTAGTGCTTCTCAAGGCGCTGTCGCTCTACTTCGGATATCTCCACCATCTAGCAAGCTCTGCTCAGAATGAAGTCCTTCCCACCACTTGGCACCTTCCTGTCCAGAGCAGCTCTTCAGGAAGGACTAGCATGTTGTTAGAAGAGCTAGATTGGGTTCCTGTCTGGGCCCTGCCATCTCCTAGTCACATGTGTCCCTAGGCAAGTCTCCTTCTCAGATTCTTTATCTTATCAAGTGGAAAATATCCCTCCTGTCCTCAGACCTGACTACACTCCAAGCTCTAGCTCTTACCGCAGCATGTCCATAGCCATGCTCCACTTGGCTGTGCAGTGAGTGTATGAGGCCAAAACAGGTAAAACAGAATTCTTGGTCTAACCTCTGCCTATCTTTCCCCCCTCAGCCTCCGCGCTTATCTTCCATCTGTCTGTACTCTCCCATACGCCAGCCTTCCTGTGGTGTACCTTCTTGGACACGCACACATCTTTTGCACTCACTGTCCCTCGCTTTGGGGACATATCTCCTCTTCATCAGCTCCTGGCTTTGAGCACTGTCTCTCCTGACCTTCTGTCTCTCTTCATACATGGTTCTCTTTTGTTGTCTTTAAAATGCTTTTGTTACCTAAAATCATCTCGCACGGTGTTCTGGTGTTTTCTCTCAGCACCCCTCCCCTCCTCCCAGCAGCCAGGAAGTCATCCCTGAGAGTGTGGGGACAGTCTTCTTATTCACCACTCCATCAACAGTGACCACAATACTCCCTCAAGAGCAGAGCCGCTTGGGTTTTGCTGCAGACGACGCACCCTCTGCTTCCATAAGCAGCTGTTGATGCTTCCTTGTGGCAGCTAGGTGAGTCTCTCTACCTTGGGCAGAGTTAACGGGCTCTGCTCCTGTCTCCTTCACATGATCAGAACCTTCTTTCTACGGCTTTGCCTGCCCCTCCTTTAGAAATGGAGACATTTCTCCAACTCCTCATTTTCTGGTTCAAAGGAGGATGGTAAGACATGACAGATTCCTTGGGTGAGAGGACCTTCAAGCTGCTTTCTTTACAGTCAGAAAGAGTCTGCCAAAGCCTTGAAGTGCCCAAGGCAGGAGAGGAGGCACCACTGAATCATCCTGGACACTCACCCTTGTGCTCTTAATGACTTTGATAATCTCAGGCAAACTCCAAGGTTGCTGTGACACGTCATTCTGCTGAGGCCGGTATGTGAGTCATATGTGGAGACGAGCATACAGAGTGAGCCGCTGGGCTATTGACAAAGCCCCGTGTGCTGCTCCCTCCCTTCTACACAAAGAGCAGAGAAAGCCAGTTCTCTCACTGACGGACAGAGTTCAAGTCCAGGAAAGTGATGGTTCTTCGGCAAAGAACAGTGTCACACCTGATGGTATTTACACATCTGGGGATTTGCAAAGATCTCTGCAATGCTCATCCCAAATGCCAAGTGCACAAAAGGGCACAGAAGGCAAGCTTCATTGATTTCCCAGTCTTGGGAAAACAGCATTGCCTTTCCGTTGGGTGTGGCAGAAATCAAACAAATCTGTGGCGAGGCTTTTGACAGGTGAGAATGGCAGGGCAGCCCCTCCTCGTCTTTCGGCTCAGTCCCTTGACATTAATCACTGTCAGCCCTGCCCGGCCCATGAGTAAGCAAAGGAAATCAGGTGCCCTGTCTCAGAGGTGGGAAAGTGACTCTGGCTGAGGTGTTTCTGTGGAGGGCATTTGTGGCGTTGAGGTGGGGCCAGTCTTTAGGACCCTGAGACAGAATGCCGTCAGCAGCTGGGCAAAGCAAGCACAAGGACACCCACATTCTGTGTTTAGCTAGAGCTATCACCTGTGGTCGCCATTTCAATCCTCAAAGTGCCAGCTGCCCTTCTACAAAGAGTTGACTCAGTCTTCTCATCAAAGTGAGATTAGTCTAACAAGTTAAATTGCACATTTTTTACTGAAACCCGAAGAGACAAACAACTGACACTAAGGATTAGAAAAGTCAGTCCTGTAAGCCTCTCATTCCCATTGAGCTGTAAGCTTGTACAAGAGTCAAAAGAAAGCCAGATGTAGATAGGAGATTTCTTCCAAAGAGCTAAGGGTATACCCTGAACATCCCTCTCGCGGGAAAAGAATAGAGGATGGTAATGTTTGCCTTCTATCTTCGAATTGAGGAGTGGGACTTTAAGGGTCTACCCAAGGGGCCATGTACTAAACTGGAACTGGATTTTATCCCTAAAATCAACTAGGAATTGTCCTTGTGCAGTGTTATCACTATGTGTATGTGCATACATGGTGTGTGCATGGGTGGGGGACATGCATGTGCCATGGCATGTGTGTGGAGGCCAGAAGAAAACTTTTGAGAGTTGGTTCTTTCCTTCCATTGTGGGTTCCAGAGATTAAACTCAGGTCCTCAGGCTTGTGCACCAAGGGTTTTTACTCACTGGGCCATCTTGCTGGCCCTGGGACTCCTACCATTTAAGCAAATGCAGCAAAAGGCACATTGCTTTCTGATAACAATCTATGTGCCTGGCTTGTCTAGCACACTTATGAAACCAAGGTGCTTCCAAACAGTCCATGTGATAAGACTTTCAGTTGTCCAAACCATGGCTGCACCTAGCAACATCTAGGGAAACCACAATATGAGTGTCATTATTCCTACTTGGCAGATGGGGAAACTGATATCACAAAAGGTCAAAAACCTGATTCCACATCACAGAGGAAGTCCTGGGGGAGCTTAGGCTGCGCACACTCTGGACTTGCCTACCTCATCTATATGATAACGTTCAGAATTATGGTTCTGAACCTTGCTCTAAACAGTTATTTATGTGGGCTCAGAACCCCATTTCCACTGGCCACTTATGTTGCCGAACAGAAGTGTGACAGGACTATTCCCTTTTTGCCTACACCATTCTACACTCAATTCCAAATAAATTAGGTATCCTAACCCTAGTGAGTGGAGCCCTGATAAGAGGATTTTTTGCCTATCTTTCTTTAAATGCTGAGGAAAACCCCAAGATTTACTTCTTAGAGATATGTCTTACCACCATATCCAAATTATTTGGGCTCTGAGGCCATGTGTAGCCATTTCTCTCATACTTGTGTGGCTCCCTCACACACAGGGATGCAACTCCGTATGTGGGGAATTTCAGGCTAGAAAAGGTGACAGCGATGCTGTTGTGGGGAAGAAGTCAGCTCACAGCCAAGCTCCTTGCCCAGTGCCCGGTTGCTGCCATCATTTGGAGGTCCTCTGTGGAGACTCACTCCATCTCCTTCCAAGTACAGCTCGGAGGTGTCCAGGACCACATGTTTCTGCCAACGCAGAGACCTACAGATCTACCCTGTCACTAACTGAGGACGTAGACAGATTAGTAGCGGTTGGCCTGGAGCCCAGTGTAGAACTGGGATAAGCAATGGGTGGTTTGAACCATATGGCAGAAGCCTCCTTCAGTCTTCTGTGAGCCTGAATGTCTCTAGGCAAAGCAATTGGCTAGCTGGTCCTTTAGATTTTTTCTATGACGAGGTTGAGGAAAAACTCCAAAAACAGGAATCATTGGTGATAATGTCTGATTCAAATGGTTATCTATGAGATGGTGATGGCAAATCAGGAGAGTGATTGTGGTGTCCTCTAGGGCAGACTATACAGGTCATAGTGAGTGTGTGTGTGTGTGTGTGTGTGTGTGTGTGTGTGTGTGTGTGTGTG
>CABHPR010120250.1:3680-16848 GCA_902168415.1 Peromyscus melanophrys
GTGTGTGTGTGTGTGTGTGTGTGTGTGTGTGTGTGTATGTGTGTGCACACATGAGTGTATATGTGTATATATATTCTCTAAATGTATAAGCAGATATACAGATATATAGAGACATGCTATATGCAAATGTATATGTAAAAATATAAATATTTACAGATGTGTTTATATGCATATAAACATATACATATATGTGTGTGCATATATATGTGTTTATACAAATGTACATGTATATACATTTAAGTGTATATTTATGTATATATATATGTACATACAAACAAATGTTTATAAATACCCGTGTTAGAAAGAAGATTAAGAGGCTGGAAAGACAGCTTAGAGATGCTCTTCCAGAGTGCCCACATTCGATTCCCAGTACTCCCATGGGGGCTCACATTTTTATGTAACTCCAAGTCCAGAGGATCCTACAGCTTCTTCAGGGCTCTGAGGGTACCAGGTGCATTTGTGGTACACAGACAGATATAATGAAGGCAAAACACTGATATACATTTAAAAATAAAATGCATTAAAATCAAATTCTAAAATTTAAGAGAACGAAAGTATAGACAACTTTTTGTGGCCACAGTGGGAGTAGTTGGTTATCATCACATACTTTTTTGAATTCTTTTGTTTACTCTTTCCCGTAAACAGATAAAGTTGCAGAAATAAGTGAACAATAAGTCAGTCCATCACCTCTGCAATTTCACAATCTCAAGTCTTTTATCTTACACACACTGTAACCCTTGCAACCAACTTTATTGTACTTTTGACCTTGGCTCATGAAGATCAGAGCTCAATGTGTGGTCTGCTACTAAAATCAAACAGGACTTCCTGGCAGATGTGAACTAGCTTTTTTTTTTTATCTCATTTTTTTCAACTATCCTTCAACTATTTGGATCTCAGAGTTGTAGAGTTGTGTATGCCATGTTATGAACCTCTTTAATCCCATGTGGAAGAAGGTTGAGAAGAGATGATTAGTGTAAGACACTATACTATTGACATCTTAAAACTTGCTTTAATAAAAATCAAAACAAAAATGAGCAATGACAGCCTTTTGGCTGAAGTTGCTGGAAAAGCCGGAGCTGAACCCCAGGTGTGCTGTCTTGGTGCTTAGGTAGTGTTTCCACAAACCCACTGCTCTCCATGGCTGCAGTTTGCTTGCTTCTGTGAAGACTTTAATTCCTGTCTGGAATTTAACAAGTAGTACATGCATGTCAGCTTTCCATTGATGCATGTGTTTGAGCATGTGGACCTCAGCAGGTGCTCCTGTTGGGGAAGTCTGTTGAACCTTGAAGAGCTATAGCGTCTTTGGAAGAAGTGGGTCACTCGGGCTGGGCCTTGAGGTTTAACATCAACTTTCTGACTGTTCTCTGCCTTTTGACAGCAGATAAGACATGGCTCAAATAAACTTAGCCTGCCTTAAGTTCCTCCTTGTGGGTACTTGGTCCCAACAATCAGGAAAGTAACCAGTAGCCTGATGAGGGAATGTTTCAGGTATTGTCTTTTTCACAGGGTGAAACATGAACTATAGAGCATTTTGAATGAGATGCTCAAGTGATTTTTCAGTAACTTCCTGAGGCCCTTCTGTGCACCAGGATCTATCTGCCCTAGGTGCTTCAGATTCATTAGTGATCAAAACAGACAGGACCTCTGTTCTCCTACTGATGTGTTCATCCTTCTTATTGCTATAACAAAATGCCAAAAGCTGGGTAATTATTATTTAGCTCACAGTTCTGGAAGCTAAAGGGCCTGATGGCCCTTCAGCTCAGCTCAGCTGTAGGGAGTGTCCCTTGGTGGATGGCCCTGTAGTGTGTGTGTGAGAGAGATTGAGAAACATTACATGACAGGATAGGAGGCTACAGTGAAGGAAGGCTTCAATTTTTGAACATCACCAAGAACCAAGCTCTTAACCCTTGAATATTTGAAATTATATCCCCAACCTGTATTCAGAGCACTGATATTTCAGATAGACAATAAACTAAAAGTGTAAAAGGCAAGTGTAGGATTTATTAAAATATGGAAGATACTTTGCAAACACAAGATAGTGTAAGACAACAGAGACTGGAAATGTCACAACATCCAAAGGGAGCTCACTGAAAAGCTATCATTTGAGGAAGCACTGAAGGAGAATGAGAGGGAAAGGGCAATGTCTGAAGGGAGAGCACTCTAGGCAGAGACCAGCCAGGAAAAAGCCCTGCGGCACATTGTGCCTACAACAGTGAGGTCAGTGTAGCTGGAGGAGAGCAATGAATGAGATCAGAAAGAGGTCCAGTCAGGTGTGGTGGTGAAGTGGGAAGTGAGAAGATGCAGTCAGACCTTTCTGGCATTTGTATGCATGTTGGTGTAGAGTAGGATGAAAAAAAGGAGCCATTTCAGCATCTGGCAGAAGGTCGGTCTCTTTAGAGGAATAGCACCCGGCCACTGTGTAGAGGATGCTACGGGCAAGAATAGGAGCATGTAAAACCAGAGGGAAGTAATCTGGGAATGGAAAGATGGTAGCTTAGATGTGGACTTTAGTGACAGAAGTGGGACTGAGCCAGACCCTGAAGGTTTACCACAGATGGAGCTAATGAAATTTCTGCTTCACAAAGGACGGGCCTTGAGGAGGTGATGAGAAAGAACGTTCCAAACTAAATGAAACAGAAAGCCAGGGCAGAAAGAGGAAGCACAATGAGCAGATAGGCCGTTGCAAGGAGAAATTTGATTGGAGTGAGGAACTGATTAAAGGGAGAGATGGAAGGTCAGTTTGGGATCGGGTGTCAGGTTCTTCCAGAGTGAGTTAAGAGTTTCAGACCTCATCCTGTCCTTAAGGGGAATTGCTGAAGTATTTTGCGGAGAATAGCATGATAGAATATTAGAGCTTGAGGAAACTGGTAGCCAGGGAGGGGCTACAGGGACAGATCTGCAGGTGCGCAGCTCTCTAGAAGGATTTCTGATGAAATAGGTGTTTGACGAAGTGTGACTCAGCACTTTGTAGGGATTAAGACACCAGGTTTCAGAACGATACATGCTTGGGTAGGGTTTTGTCTGCATTCCACTGATCATGAGCAACAGGTTATTTGGCCTCTCCAGATCTCTCTTTGCTAATTTGGAAAATGGGAATAATTGAACTTATTTCCAAGAGTTATCTAGGCCATGAAATGACCCAGAGACCACTCAGGTTCTTAGTGCAACCCCAGCACATAGTAAATGCTCAGGAAACTACTCACAACTCCTCTCATACTTTTAAATCCCTATGTTGTGGGAACAGTCACTAAGCTTAGGGGACAAAGAAAGTAGATGGCCACCCCTAAACTACCACCCACTACTATAAGAACTATGGTGAGAGATATTGGCTGATAAATGCTGAAATTAATGAGTGATAAGTTGAGGGAAAGTGTTATATGTATATAGTCTCAAAGATTTTCCCCCAAAGTTAAGTATTAATTATGAAGGGAAAGTTACAGGGGTCAAGTTGTACTTCCCCTCTATCACAAACTGGAGGAGACAACGGAGTTATATGGTAATCAAATGCTTCACATAGTCCTATGACTGAAAAAGGGACATTATGAAGAGAACTGAAATGTGGATCAAGTCTGCACTTTAGCTAGAGGTGTCGGGCTGACACTGACCTTCACTTTTGTAATTGTGCAAAGATGATAGTATGTATTATTATTAAGGAAAGCTGAATTATGTATTATAGGAGTCCTGGATGCTATTTCACTCTTCTACAAGACTAAAACTATCTTTTAAAGTGAAAAAAATAGATTTATTAGAAAAAAAATTTCTTGAGAGGGCTCCACCAAAAGAGATCCCATTGGTATCTTTTTTATAAATATTTTTATTTTATGATTAATTTAATTTTACTTAGCCACAGATTCCATTGGTATCTTAAAAGAAGTTGGCTTTAAGAAATGGAACAGATATGTCACAGCCACCTTGATGGTTGTTCTTTGGGATATTTTGGTGAAGCATCAAAAGTTAGAAAGCCATGAGGGTGGAGTTGCTCGTGAGGGTATGGATGGAAGAATGTGTGGGCCAACTCACTACTATAGTTTGAATGTTGGATGTTCCCTTCTCCCAGATCATGTGTTACAGATTTGGTTCCTGGAATGAACAATCAGTGTTGGGGACTAGAAGAATGTGCTGAGGTCAGTCAGGGCACCACCCTTGGGTAGGGATTAAGATGTTCTCATACAACTCGTTAATGGGGGCATTAATACAAATATGTGAGCACACCTGTGTGTGAGTGTAAGTTCATGTATGTTAGTGACTTCCAACCTAACACTTATGCACAAGACTTCCAGGTGCTGTGTGTGATTGAAGTGTAAGGTGAAAACAGAAAAGATATAGGGGGAGAAATCAAGTTAGGAGTAACCTGCAGAGAGAAAAATGGAGATAAAATATGTAGACTAAATCCTTAAAGGAAAGGTATTACATAGGCATTTTCAGTAGACAAAATACATTGAAGGCTTTCTTTACCAAGATGGAAGAAAAGCCAAAGAATAGTGGAAACAAAATCAAGGAAGGAGAGAGGCAATGTCTACCATAGCTAGAACTAGGAGAAAAATGGCCCCAAGGTCAAGCCAACCTTAACCAGTGCTATCAAACCAGCCAGAAAAAGGATGGCAAGAAGGCCATAGGAATTGGTGATCATTTGTGAAGCCAATATAGAGACCAGGTATGAAAGAGTAAGAAAAATGGTGAAGTAGAAGCCACAGTCATGGTCCTAGTTAGATCCTCATGTCTCAGACATAATGAGGGAATCTGCTATCTTTTCACTCACTACTATGGTTTGCATGTTGGATGTTCCCCTTTGCCCAGATCATTGCTGCAGATTTGGTCCCTAGGGTGACAGTCAGTGTTGGGAGGTGGGAAATAGGAGAAGGTGCTGAGGTTAATCAGAGGCACCACTCCCAGGTGGGGGTTAAGGTGTTCTCATACCACTCCTTGGTAGTTCTGGTGGAAGGATTACTATTAAAGCCTTAGCCTGTCCCACCCAGCTCTCTCTAGCTTCCTGTATTAAGATGTGATTGTGTGATCCTTAAGATGTTTCTGCTCTTCCTCCAGGGCCATGAGAACTTTTCATGATTCAGTTCAGAACACCGTCACCAGAACTGAGCTGCCACCAATGTGATCTTCTTGATCCTACAAAACAATGAGACACATATACCTCTTTTTCTTCTTAAGTAGCATGATTCAGGCATCTCATCACAGCAACAAAGAGCTAACTAATGCATTTGCTTGCATACATGACATAAGTAGTCGAGTGATCACTGTATACCTGGTGTAGCAGATATACAATGACTGTTGGCTAGGGAAGGTGGAGTGTTCTACACTCTGCCATTTAGAAGCTCAGAGGCATGTTAACAGGACAAGATTTAGATCTTCTTTCAGGAAAAGAATGAGAAAGAGCTAGATGACTTGGCAGGAATGTATCTTGTTAGCTCAGCACTAGGAATGTGGTCAGGATGACAGTGACTTCCAGTATATGATCCAGGCTTTGAGCATTTGATCCAGAGTTAAGTCTCCTAGGTGAGACTGGTTTTATTCATGGGTTTGAGAAAACATCCCATTTTGTCCCCGTATACCTCAAAGCCTATGGCATTATGCTTAGTCTGGCTGGACTTCCAGATTTCCCATCAGTCACTGTATGAGTAATATACCTTGTTTGAAAACCTCACTCGTCCATTGCTGAGCTTAATTGTATCAATAAGAAAGAAGTGGGTGAGGAAGAGGGCAGAGCCGTGCTCTTCTTTTCACAGTACGGAAGCCACAAACATTTAGTTTGTACGAAACTAATATACCAGGTTTGAGAGAACAATTACAATGCCTTGTTCTGAGATGACAAAATGGGTGTCCAAGGGAAAGGAACACAGATGCGTGAGGTGACCGTGATTGACGATCCAAACACAGGCTTTGACAAAAACATCTCACCCTTGATAGGCTCTCAATGGATGTTCAGCTAAACAAATAAGACTGGAGCAAAACTAAAGATGTTTGTAAGATGAATTTTAAAGGGTCTTATAAATAAAAAAATCCAGAGCCAGATTTTGGGTAATTTCTGAAAGATCAGAGAAGCAGAAAGCCACAGCCAACTTCACCTCTGATCCTGTAGACTGAAAGCTTCTGAGTCCTCACCTGAATGGATCTCAGCTGAACTGCTGCTAAAAGCCTAAAAGCTTAAAAACTAGTTCCTGGTCCTCATGCTTTATATACCTTTCTGCTTCCTGCCATCACTTCCTGGGATTAACAGCATGTGTCCTTCCCAAGCAAAGACATGAGATCTCAAGTGCTGGGATTAAAGGTGTGTGTGCCACCACTGTCTGGCCTCTATGTCTAATCTAGTGGCTATTCTGTTCTCTGACCCCAGATAAGTTTTATTAGGGTATACCATATATTGGGGGACACAATATATCACCACAAATATTTATCACCTACCTCCACTTCTCAAACATTTTTTTAATTCCAAATGTTTTATTATGCTTCTTTACACATGTAAGAATTCCAGCAAGGCTCTACTTAAGAAAACAACTCCAAGACAAGGATTCCAGATACAATTAATAATTTTTTTTTGGGGGGGGGGGTTTCAAGACAGGGTTTCTCTGCGTAGCTTTGCACCTTTCCTGGAACTCTCTTTGTAGACCAGGCTGGCCTCAAAGAGATCCGCCTGCCTCTGACTCCCGAATGCCATTTAAGTACATAAGCAAAATCAGCTATATTCAACTTGGAAGATTAAAATAAAAATGTTCAGAGACAATTTGTATCAACAGAATCCAAACTAGAACTTTTCATAAATTACTTAACACACCAGACAATTCTGAGAAAGTGCTGCTTTATTGTATCTTTAGGCCTTAGTAATAACACTGGAGTTCACCTTAGGACTCCATGTTGGTCTGCAGGAATTCTCCCTCAGAAGAGTAATACAATAGAAACTCAAAAAGGTTACTGCACAAAGCAGTCTTGTCTCCTGTGACTCCCCGAGATAAGTCAGCAGCTCCTGGAAACACTGACTCAGTTACTGAAAATTACGTCACCTCCACCGAGTTACTGAACATCCCAGAGCCCTGATGCTTCATCTGTAACCACTTCTTATTTCAGATGCTCCTGGGCCTGTTTAATGAAATCCTCTCTAGCACAGCACCAATGCACTGTAAATGGTCTGAAAGGATCATTGCCTTTCTTATTTCCCCTGGCATAGCTTTGGCAGAGCTGCTTCTTGTGCATCCTTTGTTCCTTTGTGTCTGAACCATGACCCACGTGCTCAGCTGATAAATCAATATTTCCTTCCTTCTTTACAGGGAGGAATGTTGGTGAGACATATGCAGAAATTGGGGACAGCAACTTGTGGGAGAGCTCCTGCCCCTTCTCTTGGTCTTCTTACTGATCATCAAGGTGAGAGCTATAACTCCAGCATTTCACTCATGACCTAAGAGTGGAAGTTTTGCTTTGGGCATGGTAGGGTACAGTGTATGGAAGTGTCATCTACAGTAATTGGCTGGAGCCTCCATACAGCCATGAACCACAATCACCACCATTCTTTTAAATAAGAAAGAGGGCCGGGCGGTGGTGGTGCAAACCTTTAATCCCAGCACTCGGGAGGCAGAGGCAGGCTGATTTCTGTGAGTTCGAGGCCAGCCTAGGGTGCAGAGTGAGCTCCAGGAAAGGCACAAAGCTACACAGAGAAACCCTGTCTCAAAAAACCAAAATAGATAGATAGATAGATAGATAGATAGATAGATAGATAGATAGATAAATAAGGAAGAGAAAATTGCTAATTAGTTTGAGCCCCTCTAACTATTTCTTTATTATTAAGAACAACAGGAAAATTCATGACTGGGAAATAAAGTTGAAGGTCTTCTAGTTTCCATTCACGTTCTTGCAGTCTATCTTAGGGTTTCTGTTGCTGCAATAAAACAGCATGACCACAGGCAAACTGTAGAGGAAAGGGTTTATTTCACCTTATAGTTCCACATTCCAGTCCATCATTGAAGGAGGTTATGTCAGGAACTGAAGGCTGAGATAGGAACTGGAGATAGTTCTTGGAGATAGGAACTGAAGCAGAAGCCATGAAGGAATGCTGCTTACCTGCTTGCTCCCCAAGGCTTGCTCAGCCTGCTTTCTTATACAACCCAGAGCCACCTGCCAAGGGTTGGCACCACCCACAATGGGCTGGGCCCTCCCATATTATTAACCAAGAAAATGTCATACAGGCTTACCTACAGCCCAATCGTTATTGTTTGTTTGTTTGTTTGTTTGTTTGTTTGTTTTTAAAAACAGGGTTTCTCTGTGTCATTTTGGTGCCTGTCCTGGATCTTTCTCTGTAGACCAGGCTGGCCTTGAACTCACAGAGCTCCACCTGGCTCTGCCTTCCGAGTGCTGGGATTAAAGTCATGCGCCACTGCCACCTGGCTACTATAGCCCAATCTTAATGGAGGCATTTTCTTAATTGTGATTTCCTCTTCACAAATAAATCTAGCTTCTGTCACATTAAAAAAAAAAAAACCAGCAAGCACACTGACTTCCAACACATTCTTCTTATACAGTCTCCATCATTCATCTACTCCTTCTCTCTTGGGCATGGACTGGTACTTGTCTGAGCCTAAGCTTACTGTGCCTTTTTCACGCACACATGGAAAACAGCTCTGGTTCATACAGCTTAGGGTATCATAAAGATGGATCTGGGCAGAGATTTGAGAAGTTCTAACAGTGGGACTAAAGGCTTGGCTAAGTTGATCTCTAGACTAAAACAGAATAATAGGAGTATATGTATAAAACAAGTGTATTTTTATAGGACCAGGCATTCTATAGTGGCCTCTGACTGCCATATTGAAGTAGAAAGTTTCACTGTGTGTGTGTGTGTGTGTGTGTGTGTGTGTGTGTGTGCATTATAGATGTATGTACGTGTGTGTGGTGTAGATGTGCATGTGTGTGTGCAGGACAACCAATGAGTAACATAGCTATCCTGGAGGCAGCCACACAAGCCAGCCATGCCGTTAGGATAGAAGCCCCTCCAAAAACCAGGCATAGTGTTATGAGTGTTCAAGGCCATCCATGGCTAAATAGCTAGTTTGAGGCCAACCTGGGCTATGGGAGACCTTATCTCAAAATAAAAATTCCCTCAAGCTTAGTCATCCTTCTGATGACAGCTGTTCCTGCTGACCTGAGAGATTTCGGGTAACGATCACCCAGAAAAAGCACCCCTAAGACCCAAACCACAGAAACCACTGAATGATAAATTCTTGTGGTTTGAATCCACTGAGCCTAGGGTGGGCTTCAACGCAGCAATAGGAAGCTTATGTGGTCAGAAAAATGGAGGTGTGTGGCATAAACAGCCAGTCCAGAATGCAACAGAGGAAGAAAGAATGAGACAAAGGGGTACGTCAAAGTACAGGAGCAGAGGCAATAATGACGAAGGGCACGGGACTTTCAGACAAGCTTCAAGTGACTATGAAGGAGAGCTGGCACCTTCCAGGTCCAAAAAACCTCTCAGCTTCAGGTTCCTCCTTTCTTTATGCTCCAAAAAAAAATTGGAGCTAGGAATGTCAGATGAGAGAGAGCATGCATCGCCCATGTTAACACTATCTCTTGCTCAAGAACCTGGGCTGGATCCCTTTTGCCATGAATCTCAGACAGTGTTTTCTCTCTCTCTCCCCCCTAGTCTTGTACAATTATAGTAGTTCTAAGACGCCACAGAAACATGTCCCAGGAGCCCCTATAGACACCTAAAGCTGAGGACCATAGCAAACCTTACATGCAGATACTGCATGTATTCCCACACACACATCACTGAGAATAAAGATTAACTCTTACATTAGGAAAAATGATTAGCAACAATAAATAATGCTGAAATAAAATACAATTATATATGTAACAAAGTCTGTGTGGCTATGATCTATATCTTAGTGTGTTTTAGTGCATTGTTTTCATTCTTCCTATAAGCAATTTAAGTTAACATGATACCTAGGTGAGCAGTGAACTGAGGGGAATGACCTTGGCTTTGTATTGTAGCATCAAGCTGCTGTATTTGGGATTATTAGAACATAAGCAATACTATGGCATAGCCTCTCCATCCATCCACTTTTACATCCATTCCACGTTGGTACCTATGCTGACAGACCATATTTATCATTTACTTGGATTATATGACCTGCTATTCATATTATTCCTCTCAAAAAAAAAAACAGAACAATAAATGAGTAAAAATAGAGACTAGAAAGGTGCCTCAGCAGGTAAAGGGGCTTGCCACCAAAGCCTGACAACCTAGTTCGACTCCTGGGACCCACATAGTAGAAGGGCAGAGACACCTCCCTTAAGTTTTCCACTGACTTCCACACAAACACCATGACATGCATAACCCCTACCCCCACCACCACACAAAATAAATCAATAAAAATGTACTTGAAAAATCTACCAATTCAGGACTGGAGAGAGGACTCAGTGATTAAGAGCATGTACTTACTGCTTTTGCAGAGGACCCAATTTGAATTCCCAGCACCCACATTAGGCAGCTCACAACTGCCCTTAACTCCAGCAGCTCCAGGACGTCTGATGCCTCTGGCCTCCATGGGCACTAGCATACACATATACATTCATACACACAGACCTCTACCTGTAAGCACAATTAAAAATAATAATTAAAAATTCAGCAATTAAACTGCAAATAATTTTATTGCAGCATGCTGCTCTGTTCTATTTTATTATGATTTATCATTATTAATCACTATGGAGCTTAATTTACAAGTTAAATCTTCTCATAGGTAGATATGAATAGGAAAATAGTACAAGGAGGGACCAGGGCTCTCCAGGGTTTTAGGTGTGCACTGGGTCTTCAAACATATCCCTCATGAATAGTGAGGATTACTATAATTTGTTGTGGCAACAACAAATGAATGAATCAGGTAGCTTATAGAAAATTGGCCTTTTCATGAAATATGCTTTTGTAAACTTATGTTGTGCAACTTTCTGTTAGAGGCTTCAGTTTAAACTGCCATGAAAAACATCCCGTTGAGTACCTTGTCTACCTTCCTGAAATATACTACTTGCGAAGCATTTTCCTTAGGGTCACAAGCTAAGTATGTGATGATTGAAATAATAAAGCCTTCACTGGACTTCAGACACTGTTTATGTTTAAATATTACTAACTCTTATTGCCTCAAAAATAGTTATTACTCTTTTCACTTTATACAGTGGCAACCTGAACTTCAGAAACATTACATCATTTGGTTCATGACCACACAAACAGTTAAGAAAGCTCATATTTAAAACCACCTGAATTCCAAAGCCAGACACTCTCTGTTATTGAAAAACAAAGTAGATCCTGCCTACTCTGCAGCTAATGTGAAAACTTCATGTTCAATACCTTCTCAAATGCACCTCTGAAACATCCCATGTTAAGGCCATGGCTAATCAGGTCAAGTGCAGAAGGGAAACCATTGTTCCCACTGCCGGGTACAGTCTAAGCAAGGGGAGGCTGCATTTCCATACAAGATCAGCTTATAGATCTGTTAGTCATCTTTTTATCATGACAAAATACTGGAGACATTAACTTACAGGGAGGAAAGGGTTGTTTTGACTCATGGTTTCTGTCTCTCATCTCTTAGTCCCATTTTCACATCGTTGTTGGGTCTGTGGCATGACAGTACACTACAGTGGGGAGCATTTGGTGTTTCAACTGCTTACCTCATGAGAAACAAAGAAAGAGATGGAGGGAGGGAGAGAGGGGAGAGAGAATCCTTCAATGGCATGCCCTCATGAAAACTTCCATTCACTAGACCCCGTTCTCCTGATTGTCCCACTATAGTGGTATTCTATTTGTACTGAAATGTGATTTTATTTGTATGTTAATAAATAAAGTTGCCTAGGGGTCAGAGCTATTAGCAAGCCATAGCGAAAGCCAGGGCGGTGGTGGTGCACGCCTTTAATCCTAGCACTCGGCAGGCAAAACTAGGTAGATCTCTGTGTGTTCAAGGATATAGCCAGCATTGGAGACACACGCCCTTAATCTCAATACCAACCATAGAAGACCTGGAGGTCTGTACAGAGAGGCAGTGACGAGGCAGTCACGTAGTTGGGTTTACAACCAATGAGAAGGAAGAACAAGGACTCTTTATAAGTCAAACGCACAGGAAGTAACTCCTTTTTTCAGAGAGGTCTCTTGGCGGGAGAGGCTAGCTGGGGGAAAGCAGTAAGACTCTTAGCTCTGACCTCTTTGGCTTTCATCTTTACATTGGCTCTGTGTCTCCTATTTAATAAGGCAGTTGGTTACATCTACATCCCACCACCTTCCATTAGTGCCAAGGGTTGGATATCACTACAGTGGCCTTTAGGGTACTTTCAAGAGCCAAGATCCAAACTATAGCAGGGAGATAAAGTATGTGAGGTCAGGTTTAAGATATAGATCAATGATAGAGAACTTGCCTAGCCTGTGTGGCCCCCTGGATATGAACCCCAGCATCGTAGGGAACACGAAAGGGATGAGGGAAAGAAGGAAGAAGGAAATAAAGGTGGGAAGGAGGAAGAAACTAAAGAAGTAAGGAAGGGATAAGGGAGGGAGGGAGCCAGAGAGAGAGACAGAGAGAGACAGAGAGAGACGATATGCCCACAAAGAAAACAGTCCAGTAGAGAAACAGGATAAGAAATCTGGGGCTAATCAACAATTCTCTTTTAGAGAGCTGTAATTTGCCCGCAAAAAAATAAATTACTGGCTAATTTTAGCAGAAAGAATCTTGGACTGCTAGGTGTGAAATGTTTTCACAAGCAGCCTAGTGCTGCTCAATGTTAGAGAGTATGCAGGAGAAAAATTTTCTTCAGCAGTTTGAAGAATCTTGTTTTTCAAGTGCATACTTATTACTGAAAAACAGTATGGTATTTCTTGTGTTTGAATGTGTACTTGAGTAAGCAAACTTGTGGCTCTATGCTTGAATATTCTATTTATACTTGGTATGTTCTTTAATATCTAAAAGTTGATGCTTTCCTTCTAAATAATTCTCCTGTCTCTCTGTGTGAAATGTTTTGGGCTGTTTTGAAATAAATAGACAGTCATAAGCATTCATCCAGTTTTAACTTACAGATTTTAATAGACTTTTAAAAATATATGTTTATACTGAAACAAAACCATCCCAAAAGATAATCATCTCATATGTCTTTCTTTCTTTCTTTCTTTCTTTCTTTCTTTCTTTCTTTCTTTCTTTCT